>JAOPHQ010004584.1:65000-72500 GCA_030340625.1 Merluccius polli
TTTTATTCTATATTGTTTGCGTTCTAACCACCACCCCAAGCTGTAATTTGCAACACGTTCTCATCCCAACTCGTAATATACCGACGGTTTGTCACGCCCCTCGACGTGATACTGACGCAAAAGGTACCCTCCCGCGTCTGTGTGAAACGATCTGTGTGAAACAATCTCATAAACCCGTTCGCGGTGGTAAGAGACGAGCAGAGTCTACAGCGTCCGCTCGCAGAGCAGAGTCTACAGCGTCCGCAGTCTACTGTGAAACAATTCACTCCAAAAAGGGTTATGGTTATGGTTAGGGTTAGGGTTAGCGTAATCTATCACCGTGACCGGGTTATTATTGGAGTGAATGGACTCTGTAGACTCTGCTGGTCTCTTACCACCGCGAACGGGTTTATGAGAACCCCCAGATCGTTTCACGATCTGGTAGAGTCTTTGCCAGCTTCAAAGCAATGAATAACCTACATCAGCGGGTGCTGTGTATGGATCACAAGTTCCGAGTATGTTTATCTTCTCTTCATATCTAATTTTAACATTTTGTGACAAATGGTCTAAATAGTTGATTTATTTAAGTATCGGAAATCTGCAAGGCTGCAATTCCCCTGGTTGGCCGTTGTTCGTCGCCATTTTGCCAGCGTTTGTTGCCCTCCAGGTATCCATGGTAGTCACGTGACCGCAAAGTGCTATTATTTATGCCATGCGAGCCACAAATTAGTCTACAGAGTCCATTCACTCCAATAATAACCCGGTCACGGTGATAGATTACGCTAACCATAACCCTAACCATAATCCTTTATGGAGTGAATTGTTTCACAGTAGACTGCGGACGCTGTAGACTCTGCTCTGCGAGCGGACGCTGTAGACTCTGCTCGTCTCTTACCACCGCGAACGGGTTTATGAGATTGTTTCACAAAGATCGTTTCACACAGACGCGGGAGGGTACCTTTTGCGTCAGTATCACGTCTAGGGGCGTGACAAACCGTCGGTATATTACGAGTTGCGATGAGAACGTGTTGCAAATTACAGCTTGGCGAGCCGCAGGAGGCTCGCGAGGGTGGTTAGAACGCAAACAATACAGAATAAAATTGCTCGCCTGTCTACCAGCCATGGTTCCAGAAAATAGACAACAAAATCAACCACGCAAGTCGCTTGTTATTCTTGTCATCGGCAGAGCACTGTCAATCCCGCACAGCCCGGTCAACGGCGCATGTGATTGGACTGTGCCTCAGCAGAGAGCAACCAATAGGTTTAGAGCAAGATGGTCCCGCCCCCAGGAAGGTTTTTTTTTCCTTTTTTTCAGAACCACGTTTTCAGACCTTTGACGCTAAAGGAGTTTCAAAATGAACGGCGTCAGAACAGTGTCAATAATCACGTGACTCGCAAGCTTGCGCCCGTGTGGTCAAATCTCTGAAAAGTCAGTGCTGAAAATTAAGTTCTGAAAAAATACATTGCAATGGTGTAAATTTACACCTTTACAAGTTTTTAAAAATAAATATTCAACCTTTCAAAACGTATTTCTCAATGTTTGAACAGCTGTTTGCAGAATCCCATTTACAAGGTTTCGAAACCGGGAAACAAAGTAATGCACTGTTAGAACAGTGTCAGATTTGAAACTCTGCAAATGCGCTGGTGAACATTTTTAAACTTTGAAAATGTGTTTGTGAAAACATTTTAGCTTTGAAAATGTGTTGGTGAAAATGATGAAGAATATAAAATAGAACACAAAATCATGTTTGCAGATGTTTGACTTTTTTTTTTCAGGCTATAATCTCTTTTTTCAGTGGTGCAAAACCTTTTTTACAAGGTGTTGAGTTTTCAAACACAGACTTACAAAGCCTTTGAAACCTTTTTTTTCAGGTTTGAATTATGACACTATTCTGACTCCATACACCGCAACACAACACACTGCAACACAACACACCACCACAACGCAACACGCCACACCACACCACACCACACTGCAACACAACACACTGCAATAGTGTTAATTTTATCAGCCATTTTTAAATTTAGTCTCAGTTTTAGTCCAGTTTCAATCGCCCTTGTTAGTTTTTATCACATTTAGTCAACCTCATCCTGTTTTTATTTATTCAAGTTTTAGTCGACTATAAGTCGAGCATTTTAGTCTTTATCTTAGTCCAAGAAAACATAATTTTATTCGTCTAGTTTTAGTCAACAAAAACTGTCAACATTTTAGTCTAGTTTTAGTCAGGACAATTATTTTACCCTTTTACTTTTTTTGTCAGCAGATAATATAGAACATTTCCATCTAATCAACAATTATTTACTAAAAGTAAGTCTTTGAGACGGGTTTCTCAAGCCAGGTGGCACATTAGACCAGGGGCTCATCTCCTGTTTCCAAAATGCATCACAAACTGCTTGAGAAAGCGCTATCATTTTGTGACGCGAGCCGTTGCTGAACCGCGTCAATTTCAACAGAGCAGATCGACCGGGCAGGAAGTGAAATAGTAAAAGCCATAGAGCATCTGGTCAATTTTCAAAATAAAAGCACCCTCCCGATCGAACACAGGCCACAAATCGTTGTCGTTTATAACTGACTTTGTCTATAGGCTACAGCACAACACATTAGGACATAACAACAATAAACAACACTAAATACATAGACGCAATACAAGACGCGTTGTCTTGTAGTTCTCGCGTGATCCCGCGAATCCAGCCGCCTCGCAGCGCGTAACCGGGCAGAGGACGCAGCCGTTCCGCGGCGCAGCGGCGCTTACGTCCCCGGTGGAAATCCGGTATAGACCCAGCTCCCAACCCAACTTTAAGAATAGATTAACGGCGATATTTTTTTTATCGCCCGATAAGAGTCTCGCGTTATCGCAGCACATTAACGCCGATAACGGCCCACCACTAATAATAACATAATATAATTTTTGTCTCATCTTTTTTCATGAACTAAAATGTCCATAGATTTTAGCCCAGTCTTTATTTAGTGAACTACATTTTCGTCTCGTCTTTATTAGTCCACGAAAATGCATACTGATGTAGTCCCAGTTATTGTTTATTAATGGGGGTTTCAGTCTCGTCTAGTCTAGTTTTCGTCCGGTGAAAAATGTGCGTTGACGAACATATTTTCGTTTAGTTTTTGTTAACGAAATTAACACTACACTGCAACACAACACACACCACAACACACCGCAACGCAACACACCGCAACACACCACACCACACCACAACACACCACACCACACCACACCACACCACAACACAACACAACACAACACAACGCAACACACTGCAATGCAACACACCGCAACACACCACCCCACAACACACCACACCACACCACAACACAACACAACACACCACAATGCACCACACCACAACACACCACACCACACCACTACACAACACACCACAACACAACACACCACAACAAACCACAGCACACCACACAACACACCACTACACACCACAACACACCACAACACTACACACCACAAGACAACACACCACAACACACCACAACACAACACACTATACCACACCACTACACACCACACCACAACACACCACACCACACCACAACACACCACAACACAACACACTATACCACACCACTACACACCACAACACACCACACCACTACACACCACAACACACCACTACACACCACAACACACCACACCACTACACACCACAACACACCACACCACTACACACCACAACACACCACAACACAACACACCACACCACAACACACCACTAAACACCACAATACACCACAACACAACACAACACACCACAACACACTACACCACAACACACCACACCACAACACACCACAACACACCACAACACACCACACCACAACACACCGCAACAAACCACAACACAACACACCGCAACACACCACACCACAACACACCACACCACAACACACCGCAACACACCACAACACTACACACCACAACACTACACACCACAACACTACACACCACAAAACACCACAACACACCACAACACAAACACTACACCACAAAAACACTGCAAATTCAAATGCTGCAAACATTACATACACCAGTATCATACCAACACATCACTTTTAGTCTGTTTTCCACTCTCTCCTGCACTCTGTCTCCCTTCTGCTCTCTCTCCCCTCCATCTCTGCCTTTCTCCTCCCTCCCCTTTCTCCCTCGCCCTGGACAAACCACCCATCTCTTGTCCCTCCGGTGTGTCTATGCACTTGCACGTGAGTGCCCATGTTGCCGCATGCGCATGAGCGAGTTCATTCTTGTGTATGCATGCATGCATGTGTGGTGTGTGTGCATGCATGCGTGTAAGAGTTTGCATTATTCCCTGCCAAGGCAAGGGGAAGGGGGAGTGTGTGTTTGTGTGTGTGTGTGAGAGAGAGAGAGAGAGAGAGAGAGAGAGAGAGAGCGGACGTAGGAGAGTGGAGGAGTGTAGGGATGGGGGAGCGATGGAGAGCCATGTGGACGATGTGTTGGCATTGGGGCTGTAGCAGACCCACTGAAGTTTGTGTGTACATGTGAGAGTGTGTGTGTGAAATGGGCTCGGCTCTGGGCAGAAGAGAAGCAGCCGAGAGGAAGGCGAGGAAAGCAGAGGAAGCCAGGAAGGCCAGACTAAACAGCAAGGTAGTGTCTGTCCATTCATCCTCTCTCTCTTTCATTTAACACCATCTCTCTTGTCTCTTCTGGTGTCCCTGTCCTCCTGTTTCCCCCTGTCTGTGTCTCTCTCTCTCTCTCTCTCTCTCTCTCTCTCTCTCTCTCTCTCTCTCTCTCTCTCTCTCCATATGTCTCCCTCTTTGCTGTTATATTTCCATATTCCATCCATGTCTATCTACATACTCTCTGTGGTTCCCCCTCTGAATGCTAATGCTAATGCTCTTTCTTTCTCAGAACTTTCTTTATATGTCTTGCCCTCTCTATAATGTATATTCTCTATAGTCTCTGTCTATGTCCCTATCAGTCTTCTTCCCCTCTCCTTTCTTCCCAAGTCTGGTGCTTTTTAGCAATATGTGGATATTTGTGATAGTATCACAGTGTGTGTGTGTGTGTGTGTGTGTGTGTGTGTGTGTGTGTGTGTGTGTGTGTGTGCGTGTGTGTGCGTGTGTGTGTGTGTGTGTGTGTGCGTGTGTGTGTCTGTGTCGTGTGTGTGTGTGTGTTTGTGAGTGTGGTTCCACTGGACAATACTTTGCCTTGTGATGTTTTCAGTCTATTATCATAATGGCGGTCTTCTGTCACATTCCAGTTCTAATGTATGCTACTGATGCCCTCACTACTGTTTACTACTATACAGTAGAAGGCTACATCTGAATGTGTCATACAGAGAGAGAGGGAGATATAGGGTGGCGATAGCATGATACAGATAGAGAGAGATATAGAGAGAGCATGATACAGATAGAGAGGGCATGATACAGATAGAGAGGGCATGAGAGAGAGAGAGAGAGAGAGAGAGAGAGAGAGAGAGAGAGAGAGAGAGAGAGAGAGAAGACAGTGTAGAAAGCTACTAAAACAAGGTTGTAAACTGGCATCCAGGAGAGACGTATCTTGATGTTGATGAACAGTTCCACTGTGTGTTCTCTGTGAACACTGAGAGGTCTGAGCAGGTGGGTCTGGGGGTGTCTGGGTCTGGGGCGGAGCTGTCTCTTCCAGGGAAAGCGGCTGTTTTTAACACGGGAGCTGTCAGCTCCCTGGGGCCAATCAGGCTCCAGAGCGGCGTGGTTCTGCGCAGGCCGGGCATTTTGAGGGCTGTCAAGGAGACAGCAGAACACTGCTGCCGGACACTTTATAGAGCCACTCCACACGGCTGCGAGGCCAAGAGCACAGATACAGTAGATATGTACAGTAGGGCCCGTATTATACAACCTGCCAGCATAGATTGTAGTGTTGAATGAATAAACATATATTGGTGTGTGTGTGTGTGTGTGTGTGTGTGTGTGTGTGTGTGTGTGTGTGTGTGTGTGTGTGTGTGGACTTGCTTTTGTGGTTGTTTAAAAGAGCACAAGACAGACAGACAGACAAGAGAGAGGAGGAGATAGGGGGAGAGGGAGAGAGAGCGACACAGTAGAACAAAGGAATTGATCCCTGTGCACTGTCAATATGGTCTGTAACCAGGCCATGTGTGCAAGCTGTCTCTCTCTCTCTCTCTCTCTCTGTCTCTCTCTCTCAGGCTAACTCAACTCGTTCTAGCTAGTCACAAAGCCATAGCAATGAATTACAAATGATTGGTAGATTGCAGCATTCTACACTCTGTTATTTCTGAATAGCAGACCGCTGCTATGAATAGCAGACCGCTGCTCTGAATAACAGACCTTTGCTATGGACGCTAAATCCAATCGTAGAATCTTACAGACTATTTTAGCGGGAGCAATACAATCATTTTGTTGTTATATTTTGTGTCAAATTATTGATTTCTTTAGTAAGCCCCCCTGCCTTTAGTAAACCCCTTCAGGGTAATTCAAGACCCTGACGCGATGCATCACCCTGTCAGGGTTTATGTTGCAATAATGGCCAGCTCACTGTACATTATCCCTTACATATTAATATATTAAAATGTAAATTGATGGCTACAGAATCAATTTTACACATCAGAGGTTGGCCCAGGAGAATTAATCAGAAAATACTGGAGGTCGCCTTAAAAAATGGCTGCACATGTCACTTATCAATAGAAAGTTGTAATGTTCATGATTGTATTCCATGTTATCGCTACGTGTGTTTACTCTAGCTGTGTTTCTGAGTTAAATACATTCATTTAGATGTACATTTATTCGTTTACCAGCCACTTGTATCCAAAGCAAATTACAAGTGAGGCTGAACAATCAGTATAAGCTACAATCAATATTGGAGCAATTACAGTTCAACCAAGTGAGACCAAGTTTCCAAAAGCAACTACATACAAGGACAGGCAGCTCTTTCAAGTGTTTGTGTTTTACTCATTTATAATTTCTTTCAGCTTCTTGATATGTATAAACTGGTTGCTCTAAGGATAAAGTCTAAACAACCAGTTATCATCAGCTGTTAAATGACTACATTACCCACAACGCCCATGTTTTAGTATTGGGCCCAATGAGGTATAAGTTTGGTTTCTCTGTTTCACTCCCTATGGGTGTTGTTATGTGGTTATATAATTTTACCAGAGTGTGCACATTTTCTTATATTTTCTGAATGTTGTGAGCTTAGATGTAATAATTTTCCCACGGCATAACTAGGAGGTGTGTTTGGTCTTAACGTCCTTATCGGGATCCGGCTGTCCTCATATGACCGCTTATTTGGCTACCGGTGCACATGTGTATCTTAATCGCGTGTGTGTGTGTGTGTGTGTGTGTGTGTGTATGTTCTCTCTCTGTTTGCGGGCACATGACTGATCCTGATTCAGCTCTTTCTTTCTCTGCATCGCTGTTTCTGATGACAGCATACATTCCACCAATTCCCTAACACACAACTGACTAGCAAACACACACACAGGTAACCCCTCCACAAACACACGCACACACATGCACATTTTTTTAAAATACATTTTAAA
>JAOPHQ010004584.1:80000-92500 GCA_030340625.1 Merluccius polli
CCCAATTAGTTGCAATCCAATTTTGCTGAGTTGCCTCTGGAAGTTTATCAAATATATATTTATCTAATGATAGAAGACATGTGTTCTTTCTTTAGGCAGGTTTAGAGATGACTGGAGTATGGTATGCAAGAGAATGCAGCACTATTGTAGCCTTCAAACGACAGCATTGTTTCAATAATGCATCATTGGGAGTACAGTGTACTGTATCAATAGGCATTTGCTAGTTGATTCAGAAAAAAGACATGAAAGAGTGTGAAAGAGAATGAGTGAGTGAGAAAGCGAGAATGAAGAGAGAGAAACATAGAGCAAACCATGGATATACACTTCCTCACAGATACACACACACACACACGCGCGCAACCTTATTGCGCTTCTCACTGATAGGTTGCTGGCTGCCTGTGCTCCGATCACCATAACAACTGCCTAACCGATTCTCTGAGAAAAAAAAAAAGGAAAGGAAAAGCCAAAGTGAATTTCTCTCGCTCAGTTTGACTCGGAGATGGTACCGAGTACAGTCGGCGGTGGCTTGCTGAGCGTGTCTGTGTGGTGTGTGTGAGCAGGTGGAGAGGGATGGTTTGGGATGGTTTCATATGATCAGCCATGGAGAGGAGATGTAAACTCAAAAGTATCTGAGGTGTGACTTTTTCGGAGGGAGTGATCTATCTGCCGCTGCACATGGTGAGTCAATGAAAGCTGCTGCCGTTTTTTCCTCGGTTACACCACAAAAAAATCTGCTGGCCAGTATCTGTATGATACTACAATGCTTGTAGAAGTTATGTGGGGAGGAGGGGCTGCTTTGTTCACATGAGTAGATGCATATTGTGCAGTAGAAATGTGCACGTGGGTACACATGTATATGTTTGTGTGCATCTGCCTTCAGCTCTTGGGAGTGTTATGTAACAAGCGAGGGTAGTAGACCTTGAGAAATGCACTGCACTAGTGTTGAATGCACTGCAACCATCTCTACCGGCTCATCTAATGCTCTAGTGTTGAATGCACTGCTACCATCTCTACCGGCTCATCTAATGCTCTAGTGTTGAATGCACTGCTACCATCGCTACCGGCTCATCTAATGCTCTAGTGTTGAATGCACTGCTACCATCGCTACCAGCTCAGCTAATGTTGCCACGTCAGTGCTAATAACTATCAATTAGGCTTTTAATTGATCGGTTCTGATCTGATGTATGTAACAAATCCGCTGTAAAGCCATATAATGAGCTTTGATTATCCACTCATGTGTATTGTCTTCATTGATAGTAGTGCGCCAATTCACCATGGACCAACCACTCGGTAGTAGTGAGAGATAGTGTTTGATCGTAGCTAAGCCTAGCTACAGGAGACGTCTAAGATAAGCTTTATCAGAGATCCAGAGTCATCGAATGCAGTGTTAGCGGAAAGAAAAGCTTTCTTGTGCCCTTTCTGCTTTCCCCTGGCTCACATTCACAGACGGGGATGATGAATATCTTTAATCATAAGTCATTGGAGAAATGAATTTCACGTCAGAGAAGTGAATGAGGAGAGAGAAAGCAAGATGGATATATAGAAATAGATGGAGAGAGAGATGGAGTGTGCTGTTGTTACTGACTGAGTGTGTGTGTGGTCATGGGAACAACCATGAACTAGTGCTAAGCCTGAATATTCGAATATTCGGATATTCGTTTGTTAGGTAGGTATTCGGATCTTAATTCAGGATTCGAATGGTTAGGTTACATTTTGTCGCAATATCCCAGGACTAAAATACAAAAAAATATGTAAGGCCGCGAGACATCAGACATCAGTCCGAGAACGCATCATGTCAACGCTTCAGTTGAGTTAACTCAAGAGCTTAAGTTAAGCCATCATCAAAATGGCCTGGCCAAACATTGGTTAGTTTTGTATTCGGATACTAGAACACTATTCGAATACCTCGGTAGCACTTTGACACCTGCCGTCCATTATAAGAATCGGCAAGACCAACAGAGACATACTTTAAACTAACTGGTTGTAATAATAATAATATTTATTAAATATTCTAGGGTTCTCTCCCCAGGATTTTGTATTACATCGTGGCGCTCTCACTAGTCAGTTGCGGCCATAGAAATAAGAGATTGCGGCAAGCGGGGATGATGGTTTTAGAATGGGTTTAATAATGAGGGTAGGTTATTTAGCAGCTACTTCAGTGTTTAAATTAGTGTTGCACCGATACCGATACTAGTATCGGGAGGGGCCCCGATACCGTGCTAAAATGCTGGCATCGGTATCGGCGAGTACGAACAAATAATGCGCCGATGCCATTTACATATACTAATATGAAACTTGGAACGCAGCGCTTTGCGTCTTTCTCTCCCTTCACTCACTGCTGCGTGTGATCACACGTGTTCAGTGCATGCCGTGCCAAGCAGCTATCCTATTGGCCCACTCCGGCCGCCCGGCCGCGCATGTTGACCGACCGACAAGCGACGACGACAAAGTACCCAAAAAAAAGCACCGGAGACGCGGAGGGCGCGCGCCGGTGCGGGGAAACTCAGTGAGCGGGTCCGCCTGCCGGTGCGACGCACCCGGTCACCACCCATGCCCCCCCCGCTCCCATTGCGGTCAAATGAGCCGTCGATCGTCTTCGCGGAGTCAAGTCAGCCGCACATACATTTTAACTGCGCTCGTATCATAGAACTTACGGCGAATGCTCAAGCGCTAGTTTCCGGTTTGTGTGTGTGTGTGTGTGTGTGAATTTTAAACAGGAAAAATGCCTTATGCTCCATTTTTACTGTACAATAACATCACTTTGGTCCATAAGTTCAGGCAATGGTTGGTACAGTTGACTTCAGGACCACCCTGGCTACTTCCTCAATCATTATCAAACATTTTTACTGTATCATTTTGGAGAAATTAAGCCTCAAAGTTGCATCTTTAGCGTGTGTGTTAATTTTAAACAGGAAAAATGCCTTATGCTCCATTTTTACTGTACAATAACATCACTTTGGTCCATAAGTTCAGGCAATGGTTGGTACAGTTGACTTCAGGACCACCCTGGCTACTTCCCCACTCATTGTCAAACATTTTTACTGTATCATTTTGGAGAAATTAAGCCTCAAAGTTGCATTTTTTCATTTATATTTTTTTAAGGAAAAAATGCCTTATACTCCATATTTACTGTACAATAACATCACTTTGGTCCATAAGTTCAGGCAATGGTTGGTACAGTTGACTTCAGGACCACCCTGGCTACTTCCTCAATCATTATCAAACATTTTTACTGTATCATTTTGGAGAAATTAAGCCTCAAAGTTGCATCTTTAGCGTGTGTGAATTTTAAACAGGAAAAATGCCTTATGCTCCATTTTTACTGTACAATAACAACACTTTGGTCCATAAGTTCAGGCAATGGTTGGTACAGTTGACTTCAGGACCACTCTGACTACTCCCTCAATCATTATCAAACATTTTTACTGTATCATTTTGGAGTAATTAAGCCTCAAAGTTGCATCTTTAGCTTCTTTTAAACATGACTAAACGGTCTAATACTCCATATTTACTGTACAATAACAACACTTTGGTCCATAAGTTCAGGCAATGGTTGGTACAGTTGACTTCAGGACCACCCTGGCTACTTCCTCACTCAATATCAAACATTTTTACTGTATCATTTTGGAGAAATTAAGCCTCAAAGTTGCATCTTTAGCGTGTGTGTTAATTTTAAACAGGAAAAATGCCTTATGCTCCATTTTTACTGTACAATAACATCACTTTGGTCCATAAGTTCAGGCAATGGTTGGTACAGTTGACTTCAGGACCACTCTGACTACTCCCTCAATCATTGTCAAACATTTTTACTGTATCATTTTGGAGAAATTAAGCCTCAAAGTTGCATCTTTAGCGTGTGTGAATTTTAAACAGGAAAAATGCCTTATGCTCCATTTTTACTGTACAATAACAACACTTTGGTCCATAAGTTCAGGCAATGGTTGGTACAGTTGACTTCAGGACCACTCTGACTACTCCCTCAATCATTATCAAACATTTTTACTGTATCATTTTGGAGTATTGTACAGTAAAAATGGAGCATAAGGCATTTTTCCTGTTTAAAATTCACACACACACACACACACACACACACACACAAACCGGAAACTAGCGCTTGAGCATTCGCCGTAAGTTCTATGATACGAGCGCAGTTAAAATGTATGTGCGGCTGACTTGACTCCGCGAAGACGATCGACGGCTCATTTGACCGCAGTCCGCTCCCCGGGGTGCCATGCGGACACAAACAAGGAGAAGAGGGGAAAAAGCAGGAGAGAGAGGGAGACGCGTCTTGCTCACAGGCGGGAGATCGCTCAAATGGACAGACAGTGACCGCATCACAGACGACGAGTTAAGCTGTAATCGGCTTCTCAATCGGCTACATACTAGTAATTATCTCTAGTTATACTATATTATCTAATTATACTAGTAATTAAGCCATGATAGCAATGATTTTACATCCAAGTGAGTATGCAGTTCTTTAGTATTAGAAGAAAAAAAGCTTGTATATATATATTTTTTTTTTTTCCGGCGTGGTATCGGTATGGTATCGGTATCGGCCGATACTGCACAGCCGGGTATCGGTATCGGTATCGGGGGCCAAAAAATGGTATCGGTGCAACACTAGTTTAAATGAGGCCAAAAGATACCAAAAAGCTCCCTACTATTAATAACAGGTTGGTAATTGAATAAACATTAACAGGTTGCAATGTTTTTTCCTTTCATAACAATCCGTCACCCACAATAGCACCTTGAAGCTCTGCCGTAATCATGTCGGAACAATGATCGGATCCGAAAGCTGTCCACACAGCTATCCTACGTGATATTGTAATTTAGCTTTTTGCGTTATTAAAATAACACTGTAGAAATTAAAAGGAAAAACGATCAGTTGATAAAAACGTGATTTTGCAGCTCCTCTGGCTCCAATTCAGGCAGGAAAAGAGAAACTTTTTTCAATTTATTTTTTTATATTCTAATATTTGTTTGTAAAATGATTATTGGAAGCTTGAAATTATGTATTTGGGCCAGCCCTACCTTGAACCTTGCATGTCTGTTGAGATGCCTTGTGTATTGTGTCTATTTGATGTGTGGATGTGTGTGTGTGCGTGGATGTTTTTATAATATATAAATGGTGAATAATAGGGATGCAAGAAATAACAAAAATTATAATCAAATACACGGTCCAAATCTCAGAAAGTACTTGAGTACTCTTCATTATTGTAAAACTTATCGAACGCTTGGGGAACTCCGCCTACCTGGGCCAGCTACTAAACGTTGGCGAGCGAACCTATTTCATACAGCCTCTCAATAACAATGCAAGGCGAAGGCTTTTGACTATTTAATGTTATATCCTGCTCCAAAAAAAAAACAAAAATACATCTCAACATAATATATAATGTAGTTGTAAGATGTCGGAAAAAATTACTACGAAAATACTTTGGACTACAATATGATTGACGAGTAATCGTTTACTCAAGTACATGTTTGCACCCCTAGTGATTAAAACATTTAGTCACAGAAGTATTGCCCCCCGGCATTGTAAATTACTGCCACCTTGTCAGAAATCCCAATTGGCTTCAGAAAATGTTGTTTAGCTAAATTAGATCAATTGCCACAGGAAATGCTTGCACTCTGGCTAATCTGCACTTTCCGGGTGTATTTCTGACCAACCAATCACAGCCCAACTATGCCCTTTACCTGGGGACATCCATCGTCCCCATGATTTGCATGAGAGTGCAGAAAAGTAAACCACATACATTGAGATGGAGAGAGGAGTGTACTCCTAGCTTTCATTCTTGAATCCATTATTAAACATCTTGTTCCTCTCTATTCTTACATCATTCTTTGGTTGCCCCTGTTCTCCCTCCCTTCCTGCCTCACTCTCTCCCATCTCTCACTCAGGCCAACCTGAAGAAATTTATGGAGTACGTTCAGCAGAGGAGCACTGAAAAGCTCTCAAAGTTCCTGGAGAAAGGCCTGGACCCCAACTTCCACGATCCTGACACAGGAGGTGAGAAGGTTCATGTTCTTCTTGTGTGTTCTTTTCCTTAATCTGTCAGGCTCTCTCTGTCTCTCACTCTCCCCTACTTTGTCTATCTCTCTTTGATCTTTCTCTCCCCTGTCTATTTTCTCCTCCATCTGCTGTTATTTTTCTTCAATCAATCTGTCACTCAATCAATCACTTCCTATCCCGTTCCATCACTCCACTCATTTTCACTAACACGTCTTATTGTCCGCTATGTGTGTCTTTCACTTTCTAGTTCTCTCTGCTTTAGTCTGTCTCTGGCTCTTGTTGTTATTTTTGTCTTTTTAAACCTGCCATGCCTTTCATTCAACCTGTCAATAACTTTCTACCATGTTCTACATTGTCATTTTCACCACTTCACAATGTCTCTCTCTCTCTCTCTCTTTCTTGTCTCTCTGTCTCCATCGCATTCCCCATGCTGTAATGTAACGTGCTTGGCTTTCCGCTAAACCTTCCTGAGCAGAGCTGATTTACTCTCTCGGATAATTCCTCGGGTTTATGCCAACGTTTGCGCAGCCGTTCGCTGTGAGGCTGCTGTTGGTTGACCTGTACGCCCCCCTGACCGACGGCCCTGCATATCTCCTGCGAACACGAATCAAAGTCTGTCCATGACAAACAGGACGCAATCACTCCAATAAAACAAGGTGTTCTGATACAACATAAAAGTGGTCTCTGACTCACAAGCCACCTTTCAGATGTTTCTTTGCATTTGATTCCCGTCATTTCAATGTTCTTGTTTTCATTTTTAAGAGACCTGGTCAAGACAGCAGCATATGACAAAACATGCAGGAAACAACATACAACACCACAGAACAAAACATATTTTTTCACATTGAATCTGGCAGAGAAGAAGAAAGACCTACAAGGCTAGACAGTTAGGTACATTGTCCTGCATCAGTTTCCATCACAGCTTTAACTATTGACTCATATGTTGTCAGAGTGACAAGCTTCCTCCGTCTCATCTTGTTTCAAGGCTCATTCCACGACGAGGGGCCTGAAAACCTTTGCCACACTTTTTCCTTACCAATTATCATATTGTTTCCTCAACAATATGATAATTTGACGACCATATTTCTTCATTGAATAAGCATTTTGTGTGTGTGTGTGTGTGGCCTGTTGCAGAATGCCCCCTGACACTGGCGTCCCAGCTGGAGGGCTGTGCAGAGCTCATCAAGGTGCTGAAGAGCGGGGGGGCTCATCTAGATTTCAGGACAAAAGATGGCATCACCGCTCTGCACCGGGCAGTGCGCACCAAGAACCACACGGCCCTCATCGTGAGTACGCGATACACACGTGCACACGCACGCACGAGCACGCACAGGTAACTCTATTACTTTCCTAATGCTCGAGTTAAGGCTTGATCACTCAAGCTTCATAGTAGTGGAAGAGCACAAGGAAAGGAGCAATTATGTGGAATTGAGACAGCTGAGCCTGAGGCTGAGCATCCTAAAAGCTGGAATATGTAAACATGAGGGTTTGTTCTGGGGCTTCTAGAGGCTTTATGAGCTTTATGTCTAATGACGTTGAAGGATCGCTAAAACGCTTCTTGTTAGGGTACACAGATGTATTGACAATTGGAACAGTGGGTAAAATGGCGGTCGAGGAAAAGAGCTGGAGATTTAGGCAGGAAGTGTTTGCTAGTCAGGAGTCACTATAGAACAGGCATTCCCAAAGTGTGGTGCGCGCAGGGGGTGCGCAAGAGGAAAAATGTAATGGCGGTCTGGTGTAATATTACACAATTACAGTGCTGTTTTTTAAGTGGGATTTTTCCATACAATAAAAAAACATGAACAGTAAACATTTCCTTTGTAATCCCTTTTATTTTAAATAAAAAACTATAATTTCTTAGTTTTTGATAGAAACGTTCTTATTTTCCTCCGCGGCGCTGCGCCGCGACCGGCTCTGGGTCGGCTTGGAAGGGTTCGGGGGCGAAGGTGGCCGGCGGCTTCGGCCTCTGGCTTTACAGCGCCCCCCCGCTCCGACCTTGCCGCTTCCCGGGGCCGTGGACGCAGTATCTCGCTGTGCCTTCCTCCCCCCTCGCCCCCGGCGTGACTGTCGACCGGGACGGACTGTCCTCAGTGCGTCTCAACCGCGTCGCGTCGTCCAGGGCGGGGATCCGGCTCACGTACAACTGGCGCAAGGGGTCGGCGACGATGTCGGCTACCCACCCGACCCGTCTTGAAACACGGACCAAGGAGTCTAACGCACGCGCGAGTCAGAGGGTCCTACGAAACCCCGCGGCGCAATGAAAGTGATGGCGATTGTTGACGGGGTGGGAGGGGGGGGGTACTGCGCGATTGTTAACGGGGGGGGGGGCTGCGCGATTGTTGACGGGGGGGGGGGCTGGACCGGCCCAGAAAAGACCTGGACCGGCCCGATGGCCAGTCCGTCCCTGAGAGGTCCACGGTCATTTAGGCCTATTGCTGCAATTTTTCTTTTACGCGGCTGAAAATAACCGTAGGCCTACTTTCTGTCACTGAGCCGTGTCTGTCACTCATCCTCTTAAAAGTGGAAGCTTGTGCGTAGCTTTGTTGCATTATATTGAAACTTTGTTGATGTTGTTATTGTCATACGTGTTCTGGTTATTTGCGCATGATTAAACATGTCTTTATATGGCGATAAAACAAAGCTTTGTTGCGTTTTTGATTTTTCTTTTTTGAAGTGGGGATTGGGGATGCGCCAACCCGGTTGGGATGTAGAAGGGGGCGCGCAGGAAAAAAAGTTTGGGAACCGCTGCTATAGAAGCTATAGAAACACAGCCATGGATTTTTCTGGTGCCGATTCCCATGATGCATTGCTTTCACCCAATAAAGTGAGAAGGTATTTGCTTGCTAATCCAAAGATATGTGAAATTAAGCATTTATAAGGCCCTGTTCACACCTGGCTTTAACATGCATTTGGTTGATCCGATCACAAGTGGACAGCTCTAAGTATGTCAGTTCACACCTGACATTAGAATGCGTCTCCACATGCATCTCTTGAGTGGCCACTTGTGATCGGATTTCACTTCCCCGCTCTATATGCAAATAAACACATAATAATTTCCGTTTGCAAAGGCCGAATGTGTTGTAGAAGAAGAAGAAATCAAAACATTAGTGTATACAATGCTAAAAGTATATGGCCATATCCAGACAACCTCTAAATGTTGTTTGGCAATCTGAGTGATCGGATCTCAATGCGTCCTCAATCCTCAATGCTTCTTGCATTCACACCTGTACTACCACTTGTGATCGGATCACCCAAGATGCATGTTAATGCCAGGTGTGAACCTTAGTGTCCTAAATATGGATGTAAATGGGCAGGATTAGTTTTATATGGACTGACCTTACTTGATACCGAGAGAAGGGTGTGAACCTGAGCAAGCCCAGACTTACTTCTCTCAGGACATCAGCAGCAGATGTTGGCTAAATATAATATCACAACCACAGCCAGTCCGTCTGGGCCCATATAGCAGTTGTGCAGCTCTCTGCAGTACTTTATGTATGGTGACTTTTACTTGAATCATTCTCACAAATTAGACTGTAGATTAAGTCTGATAGCAGACTTGCTCAATTCTGGGTGAACGGGCCATTTCACTTTATTTTGCCTCACATTGGTTTCCACCAATCATGTTGCTGGGGGTGGCAATCTGTAAGTGTGTAATTAGCTAACAATGAACACAAACGTGGCTAGCATTAAATTAAACTTTGGAAAGACAAGCTTAAACGTCCTAGTGTCCACCAACGTTCTTAGATAAAGTGTCTGTAAAGGTTTTAACTCAATGCCATCTAGACAGGCCACTGTAGGAATACACTTATTGAAGTCCTCTACTGAAAGCTCCATCTTGCCACTCACAAGTCAGTTTCTCTTCGGTAGAATAGCGCCGTAACACAACAAGAAACATGGTGTAACCTCGCCCCCTTATTTATTTTTTGCCATCCGGGCCAGGCTCTGAGAAGCCCCCAGAAGTTCTGATATAGCATATTAGGACTGCTGGATCTCAGACTAGAGAATTAGATACTGCTCGTCTGTCACCCATTGTCTGTCACCCAGAGTGGTGTATGTGTAAATGAATTCAGCCTAACGGCTCTGAACAAGTGTGTCCCTTCAATGAGTGGCCTTGCGTTGTTTCAGCTTGAAGTAGGCTTGTAAACCCGGGTGAATGTCTATGATGTGACTCATGCAATTATGATCCTGTGCAGACCTGGAGCTATTGAAGGCTCAATGGCGTATTTCCACGCAACCTTTGTCTTTATTAAGGGATGTTCAATGTCGTTATGACACGACAACAATTCTGGTTATGTATACAATAGTACGGACATACTATAAGTTATGTAGATCAGATAGATCATCGCAGCGTTTGCATTGCTTTATGTGCGATGTAAGTTGTACAGGTGCTGCTGGTCACAAAACAAATTAATGTGAACATGGAAAATAGAGTACAATCTCATCCTCTCTCACAGGGAGATATGCACACAGTTCTCTGTGTTTGTGTAGCTGGTAGTGGTGATGCAGATCAGGTAGTTGTGCGGAGGTACAGTCTCAAGACCTGCAGAAGGACAGGATACTCTCCCCCCCTGAAAGAAGTCTCATTGTAGTGTGGTGGCCAGCTCAATGTGCTTCTGTATTAATGGCATCAAGCATGACCTCATGATGAAAGCGTGATGGAAGCATTCACAACATAAAAGGAAGAGCAGTATTGATATTGTGTTACGTTAATAGCATATTTTGCCAGAATACATTGAATACATGTTTTTGTTGTTGATGTACATTATCTATCCACGACAACATTTGTGAGTAATAGGAAATGTCTGGTGGTAATGGTGTAATAATGACACGTATACTAAACAGTAAATTCTATGGAATGGAGTGTATAGAATGATGTGTAACACTGTTAGGCTGGCTTTACACGGGGAAACTTTCAGAAACCTCCAAATAGTTTGAAACATAATTTCCATGGAACTTGACAGTCACACGAAGCAATTCAAAAATGATCAGTCTCATGCAACACGATTTAAATAGTTTCTTTCACTAAAATGAGCTAGCTAGGTTGGTGATTTTCCATTTGTCGTATTGTTTTCTCGCTAGAATATATCAAGTGGGAAGTGTCATTGTAACAACATTTGCATCTTTGTTTCTCATTTCATATTGTTTCCTCGCTGGATAATATCAATTCGGACATGTTATATTGCTTTTTCTTCAGGCACTGGCTGGCTGCTTTGTTTCGTAATGGCTGTCCTGGAAAATAGGAAGAGAGCTATCGATGCATTAATGCTTATTGATATGCTGGAGGAAAAAACACGACCTAAATAGGTTAAACGTCTCTGGGTGAAGAACCATTGGATCAGTTCACTCTATTCAAGGAGCTTGATCCAATGAGCCTCCGTGAGTGCATACTCACTTTGATTCAAGGAAAATAAATAAATAAATAGCTCTGTGTTGCCACCTTGTGACATCAGTTTGACATTGTAGCTTATGTATAATTCCATCATGTGACACTTTTGATTGGCTGTTGCATGAAACTAGTTTCACAAAGTCGAGTTTGTTCAACTGCTGTTCAAGGTTCAACCAACTAAAGTTGTGTGAAAGTTTCACCATGTGAAGCCAGCCTTACTGTTCACATGAAAAACACATGTGTTGGTCCCATAGATCTAATGCAGTGAACAATATATGCAAGTAAATGCATGAATGTGTCCCAGCAATTTCATTGGGCTTGGAGTAGCTGCCATAATAATCAATGGAAGCTCCATAGCCACCAGACACCGCTGGGTGCTTCTGATGGTTCCGTCCAAACCAAATAAAAACATCTAATATTCTCGATGGCGAATGCTAGCTTTACTCACCACTTTCACTCACAAATGATGACATTATTCTTTGTACGTTGATTGTTTTCAATGTAAAAAGAAACATTTGGTGACACTCCCTGTGGAGCACATATAACAGTGAGTTTCCGTGGTGCTGATGGCGATGCACAGCATTTTCAGTGGAGCGCTGTGGTTAGCTCTGGGGTTAGCCTCCCTACCTACCACCCTGATTTAGAGTGCATTGCTTTCCTCTCAATACAGATCTATGTGTGTGTTCTGTTCTGCCACATAACATTGTCTCGTCTTTCCTCTCCGGCCAGACGTTGCTGGACCTAGGCGCGTCCCCGGACTACAAGGACAGCCGGGGCTTGACCCCCTTGTACCACAGCTCCATGGTTGGGGGAGACCCCTACTGCTGTGAGCTGCTGCTCCATGACCACGCCCAGGTGGGCTGCGTGGACGAGAACGGCTGGCAGGAGATACACCAGGTAGAAGAGAACGTGTGTGTGTGTGTGTGTGTATGTGTGTGTGTGTGTGTGTGTGTGTGTGTGTGTGTGTGTGTGTGAGACGGCTGGCACAGTACAATGTAAAGCACTGCTGCTGGGATTTGCTGCCAAGTTTGAGACACAGCCCCTTTTTTTGAGCCCCGCCTCCCAAGGCTTTGGATTGGTTGGGAAACATTCATCGCTGTATTC
>JAOPHQ010004584.1:95000-175000 GCA_030340625.1 Merluccius polli
TGATAACAGCCAACAATCCCAACATCATTTGTGTTGTGTCTCTCTGCTGTCACGCAGTCTCAGCCAGGGAGAACAACCGAGAGGCAAGAGCAATTACTGGAGAGAGTCGGAGCCTCTGTGTGTGTTTATCATTGGGGCCAGTGCCAGAAAACAGGGGCCCAGGCAATATGGAGACAGATGAGGAGATGAGGAGCACAGTTTATAGCATTTGGTTGTATTAAACAAATTATTCATTGCATTCAATTCAGGGGTACCTCCCAAAGCAATACTGGATCTATATGCTAGAGAAATAATACCTAGTAGTTACAAGGATGATTGTTTGTCTTCATATATCATTAAGAATATTTCACTTATGTCCTCATATATCATTAAGAATAGTTCACTTCTTTTGGTGTTGTATTGTGGGTTCTTATGGAATAATATCAGGTTCACATCTGGGCACAAGGAGGATACTCAACTAAATTGTATTGATAGATCTGTGGGGTACAGGAAATGATGTTGTCCCAAGTGGGAGTGGCAATGGGAGTGGTATAGGATACCACAAGATAACACTACATAGTTCCTATTTAGGACAGACAAAATAGCAAGTGTATTATTTGATTATGCTTACTTGAACATGGAAGTACTGAAACTGAAATATCCAAAGGGCTACTATAAACTGCAAACATTGATGTCGAACTGAGAATGTGTTTTGCATTAATCACAATCACTCTAGGAACTGTGTGTCTTTTTTAGAAATCTGAAATCTCAAGATGCACATAACTTTTCCTGGAGTTAACGTGAGAGGTGAACTGTTAAAAGTATTTCAGCGGATAACCTGAAAACCCCAGCAAAGGGAGAGTATTATTCTGGCCATAAGCTATAGTGGGTATCTTTGTGATGGAGCAGATAAGCGACCAGATCTATTGTAGTTTCGGTTCCAACAGTTTTTGGAGCAGTTGCCTCTTCTGTCTGAGTTATGTTTTACAATGTAACAATTCTGGGTGCAAGTGCTCTCCTAGCACATGTCTCACTAGGATGCTACAGTGTCTTGACACTTGTCTTGCTTATTCTTTTAGAAATTAGGCACAAAAAAGAGCAGTCTTTCAGTGAATCCTCTTCACTGGGTCTTGACATGACTTTAGGGACGGTCAAGCAACTTCGAACACCATGTTGTGTGGGTTCTTGAGGAATAGGATACTCAAACTTTATTGATAGCTCTGTGGGGTACAGGAAAGGAACAGTGCCAATGGATATATCACTACAGCTGTTTACAATGCATGACATCATCATTTGTATGGTCAAAGGTTGCATTGCAAGACGTGATGCATCTGCGCTTTTTATTTATAGAAAATGTGTACATTTTTGATGACGTGCCATGTCATCTATCATCAATTGATTTAACGTTTTCAAATCGAATCGTAATATTATGTCAATATTCCTCTTTAATGTGCAGGCTTGTCGCCATGGCCACGTGCAGCACCTGGAACACCTGCTCTTTTATGGCGCCGACATGAGTTCCCAAAATGCCTCTGGAAACACGGCCCTGCACGTGTGTGCGCTCTACAACCAGGTATGACACAACCAAATAGCTTTGAGACTTTGTGTGTGTGTGTGTGTTAGAGCTTAGATCAGGCCCAAAAAAACAAACCTGACCCTACCTGAGCCTGCGCACGTTCTGTCTGAGCCCCGCACAGACTCGTCCTATTGGCTGCATTTATGGGCCCAAGCCATGTTTAAACCCCAAATCTTTTTTGTATGTTGGCTTTTTATAAGTAAACCTATTCTGAGTTGTTTGAACAAAAATCTGTTCAGAATTTCGTGAGAATTACGTATCTTACTGAATACTTCCTGCCTACTTCCTCTCGTGATGACTCGCGCAGCAAGTGTGGTGTCCTAGGCAGCGAGAACCCCACACTTATATTTCAACCTTTGATGACAGAAATCTGTTTAGAATTACACACAGGGATAATCCACGACGAGGTGAAGTGAGGTTGAGGAAATGGTGTACATTAGTCTAGAGACCGGTGATTTAAAATCTAGCTATCTAGCTGAGTCTAGCTGTGCACTTATGTTACGATCACGTCATAGCCGTGCGGTTATCGAAAGTTAATCAACACCCCTCCAGCCAATCAGAATCAACTAGGCCATGGTATAAGGGATCTTAATGAATGGAGCTGGGAGGGGAGGAGTCATTTAGCAGACACTTTTGTCCAAAGCAACTTACAATAAGTACATTTGTTAGAAGAAAGTGCAACAGTAAATCACTATCAGTGGCGTAAGGATTTCACAAGAACGAGTTTCAAGCACACCCAATTGCTAAGTTAACCCATTGCTAGTATACAACAGAGATAGGTGGGAAATACTAAGTGCAGAATATTAAAGTAAGAGCCAGGACATACAAACATACAACAGGTAGTAGAGGAAGGATTCTAAGCGGGATCCAGGTGAACTCTGAGCAGGTGGGTCTTGAGTCTTTGCGGAAGCAAAGACTCCGTCCCTGCTGACGTGAGGACTCTGCAGTCCTCACGTCAGCAGGGAGGTCGTTACACCATAGCGGCGCCAAGACAGAGAAGAGTTGTGACGTAGCTGTGCGACCTGTGGACATGCTGCAATGTATTATAACATTTATATAACTTATATTACTTATGTAACTTTATAATAATTGTATACCTTTGTTGTAACCCTATTATGTATCAATCACAGTTATTGATACATAAGGTTTAAGGTTACAATGTTATAATATACAACCGTCTGATTATCACGCCCAATTATTTAAAAAAGACGTCATATCTCACTCTGTCCACGACGAGACCGGCCCGGGCCCAAGGAAATGGAGGGAAATTTCTACCTGACAAGGCCCATCGGGTTCGGGCAAAGAATCAAACCTCTAGTGTGTTCGTGTGCTTGTGGGTGCGTGCGAAGTGCGTGCATGTGTGTGTGTGTACAGGGCTATAAAAGCAGATTGTTTTCGCTGTACACTTTCGCATTTACTACTTACTGAAGAAATTAATAATTTTACACAAAATATAACAAAAAAGGAATTTATTAATTAAGAAACTATAGTTCATTAGTCTGTTAAATTCTACGGTTGCAAATCATAGTCCATAGTAACAGGTCTGAACGGTCTTAGTGTGTGTGTGTGTGTGTGTGTGTGTGTGTTGCAGGATTCAACAGCAAACAGCTGCAACTGGTTAATAGTCAATGGGTGGCATGGCAAAGGCAGCCCACAAAGTATAACACAGATATAACATGTAATATTATGATTCTGTTCACATGGTACTTGTGCAGGTTGAGTTTGGTTACGGGAAGTTTTGTCTACTTTGAGCTGCTCTCTCATGCGTTAGCAGCTACATTTTGTAATGACTTTCTGCTTTTTATTCATGTGTTCTGTAGTTATGGTAATCAGATGAATCCAATTTAGGAACCAGAATGGTGACAAAAAAAGAATGTAATGGGTATTCATGTCGGAGTTAGTCATGATTAGTCAATAGTGATTGATTATGGCATTTTAGTATGTCTTGAATATGACGAATGTTATTCATGCCGTTTCAGACTTGATAAAGACTCCAGCTCTGAAGGGTGCTTGCACTTACGCTACCAAAATAATGTGGATGTATTCTGTTGCAACCAAATGATTCCTAATTTGGGAAGCATTTGGTTTGGACTGAAATGCATCCATGCGTAGCTAAGGTGCAGGAGCTCTTTGCACCTCTGCTGCTCCGTGTTGAGTTTTAACACTGCTGACTCCACTCATGTAGAACATGCAGCCACATGGAGCAGGTCCCTGAGTGTGTGTGTGTGTGTGTATGTGTGTGTATACATGCCTGTGTACTATGTGTCCTCTACGTGTGTGTCTATGTGTGTGTGTGTGTGTGTGGGTGTGGGTGTGTGTATGGGTGTGTGTCCCAGAATATAGCACAAAGCCGACGGACCAACGGCGGAACTCCAGCGGAGGAGGTGGCGGTCCGCCCACGGGCGGTCTGCTGGCGGTCCGCTGGCGGTCCGCTGGCTTCGTGCACATGGGTATTCCAGCTGGTCCAGCAGTGCTCTGGTGGACTCTCAGCGGTTCGCCAGCAGTCCGCTGGTTATCCCAAATGTTCCACTTTTAATCCACCATTGTTCTACCGCTAGTATATAGTAGGTTATGAGGCCTACATTATTTTTAATTCTGATTTTCTATTGTTAAAATTAAATGAATCAAATGAACTTACACACTCTATAACGCTTATACACTTTAACTCAAGTAGCAAAATGAAAATAATAATATTAGCTCGGTAACGGTTTGCTTAAGACTTACCATATAACTCGACCGATGCTGATAGGATTCATATAGGAATGAGTTCCAGCGGTTCAAATAAATTAAATAACTGGTTACAATGAGAGTTCCCCCGGTACCCCGACTCGATCCCACCACCGGTGGGGGGGGGGGGGGGGGCGGATAGCCCACACACTTGCATATAACTGGTGAGGGCGGTTGCCGCTGATGCACCAGCAGAAAGTCTCCAGTGGACTACACCAGCAGTACCACCAGCGGAGTGCCGCTCTGATTACGACAGAAGACCACTGGTGGAAATTATGGGTGTGCCATCTGTGTGTGTGTGTGTGTGTGTGTGTGTGTGTGTGTGTGTGTGTGTGTGTGTGTGTGTGTGTGTGTGTGTGTGTGTGTGTGTGTGTGTGTGTGTGTGTGTGCGTGCGTGCGTGTGTGTGTGTGTGCATGCGTATGTGTGCAGCAGGGCTCCTGTGAGCATGGCATGAATACTTGAATCCCAGCTGTTTGGTAACATGTGCACATGAGCCAGGCCATTCTTTATGTTGTGTTTCAAACCCTCAGATGTTGGCCAGTGATAGATGGCTTGGTGGATTCACCTAACAAGTTAACATTTCCTGTCAAACTTTGGCCATCCCCCCCTGCTGTACTGCTCATGGAGCTCCCAGACTGGGGTCTTATTGGGGTCCTCCTCACTAGAGCAGGGACCAGGGGCCTCATGTACGAAGGTTGCGTACGCACAAAAACATGGCGTACGCAAAAAAAAATGGCGTTCCACGCTCACGTTCAGATGTATGAAACGTGAAATGACCGTGGAAATGTGCGGTGCCTCACGTCAACTTCATGGCTGGCGTACGCACGTTTCTACAGCTATTGTTCCTTTGGCGACACTTAGAGGTGACGCTGGGAAACTGTTAATAATGTCAAAAACAATTAGTCATCAGAGTGATGTGCACGTCAGAGACACACTTATGAACAACTAACACACCCACCGTGTTTGCAATTATACGGGTGGATATAAAAGCATGCGCAATGTGATGAAGAAAATGGTATTACCGATGGCAGCGTTAGCGTTGTTAGAGGACCCTGCAAATGGTGCAATCCGACGTGAGCGGGTATTTAGGGAACGCGAGGATTTACTTGCAAACGATGACAATTGGCTCATAAGCCGATTTCGAATGTGCGACAAAGTATGCCTATGCGGGAGTTATTAGCGTTACGGAATTTGCTCAAAAACAGCGCCACCTAGTGGTCTTCCAAGTGTGCGGCATGAAAGTGACGCATAGAATATATTCCTCCGCTTCACCTCCACCTTCAGATACGAACACTTATTTTTCACCTGTGTGTGTGCGCTGCTCAGATCCCACGGCATTTACAGCCTCACACACGCGCTCCCACTCATCTCCTTCCTCTTCATATTGATCCCTGCTGACGGGACCAGAGAGAATCTCCCTCCGCGGCTCCACGTCATTCACCACAATCTCCAACTCGGACTCTGTGAAATGTCTTTTCGTTCCTTTGTTCATGCTTGTGTTATACCCATAGAGTGCAAGCTGACTCAAGGGTTGGCATATTTTAGAAAATATGTTATTCTGAAAGAATCAATTAAACAAAAAGACAAGTGAGTCGGCTGGTCTTCAGTGGCTTTACTGGTCCCGGTTAACTGCCGACTGAAGAACGCAGCGCAGCCCACAGTTTATAGCCTATAGCCGCGGGTGGTCTCGTGCCTTTAATAATAATAATAATAATAATAATAATAATGCTTAAAATTTAATGAGGGGTGTCTGTAAAAGTGCCAAATAAAGTCCATACATATAAAATAACACATTTAAGTAAGTGGCAATAATATATAAATATCCTCTGTGCCACACTTGCTTGTTTTATCTGATCGGATAGAGGTGAATCTCAGGTCCAGGGCCTATTTACATAGATTTGCATATTTAAATGAGGGCGTGGACAGGGAGGAGTTTGCCACATCTGCACGTGCGCTCAGTTCCACGTTAATCGGGATGTACAAAAGAAACGCGCTTGGATCCATGCGTACGCACACTTTGATACATCTGAATTTATTTGTGCGTACGACAGTTTCGGGGTTTTGGCGTACGCCAAAATCCACGCACAAATCCACGCAAGTCTTCGTACATGAGGCCCCAGGTGATTATGGTTAATGACGGCAGTCAGCCGGGAGAGAGAAAAGAAGGCAAAGCAGAAAGAATGAAGTGGGGAAACTGTGAGTTCAGTGGCGCTCAATCGATACACCCATCTGAGAGAGGGACAGAGAGTGAGAGACATGCAGGAGTCAGAAAGAGAGCAAAGGGGAGACGGAGAGAGGGAGGGAGAGAAGGAGGGAGGGAGGGATTTGAGCGTGAGGGGAAAAGAGTGAAAAAGACCAGGAGAGAGAGAAAAGACACCGGACCAAATGGAGAAAGAATTGCCAAAAAAGAAAGACAGAGAAAGGGCAGAATGAATGTGAAGACAACACAAACTCCCCAGAGAATTTGTGTTTAAACACTGTGAAGGAAGACGACAGAGGGGAGGAGGGGGGGAGACAGAGTTGTTAATGAAAGCAGCGGTGAGACCGGCAGGCGGGGTTACATCTATATGATTCAAGTCTCCATGCTGGAGTCCTCTCGTTTACTCGCTCCAAACACGTTTTTAATGAGTCTTTTGTTTTAGGAATGCAGTCTATGGCTTTTAAATAAGTGAGCGTGCGGCGTGTCCATGAGGCAGCGGTCGTTTAGTGGATTCTTCCAGATGTCCACATCATGTCACCATCACGCCCCCCTCCACCCTCTGTTCTCCTGGTTCTCCACACTCCACAGATGATGTAGAAGAGAGTCTTCCCATTCACACCCTAATGAGCTGATGAAATCCTCTCCACAATCTATTTGCATTTCAAATAGGTCGTCACCGACGTCTTATAGCATGACTGACCTGCGCTATCTCGGCCAGCGCTGGCGCTCCTCCGCTGTGTAGTGCAGTGCTGGGCTCTGTGGAGGAGAGGCCTCCTGGAATGGTTCTCCTCATAATGAATTCCTATAGGGGCACCAGGCGAGGGAAATCAAGACGGATGTCCCTTTGTCGTAATTGGACTCCCGGCATGCGTGACTGTGTGTGTGTATGTGTGTGTGTGTGTGTGTGTGTGTCCGTGAAATATTTGTCTGTCTATATCTTTGTTGCTCGTCAATAAGCCACAAGCCAGATGTTACACCCCCCACTCATTACTATTTTGCCAGACAAACACATGTACACTCAAGTACGCATGCATGCACACACGCACACAAACACACACACAGACTACCTGATCAGACCAAATGCACACACACAAAAACACACACACACGCACACATGCACTGACTACCTGATCAGAGTGTGCTATTTGTATTAGTAACATATTTTTTTCTCTTTCTTTTTTCTTTCACTCTAACTTTTTTCTTTCTTTCTTTTTTTCTCGTTTGTTATTTCTTCCTGTCTTTCTTTCTTCCTTTCTTAATTAGCAATCAGCTAGGCTAGCTGTAGCACTGTAGGAGTCCATCTCAAAGGGTCTTTAGCATAGGCAATCAGCAGCACGAGCATGCCTGTTTCCAGAGACCTGGTATGTACATGCCCTGTGCATATTATGGTCTGTTCTAGTGTATCATGGATGGCTTAGCATTTACCTTAATCTCCAATCATTCTCCAATCAAGCAAGTCATTTTTACAGAGTGTATACTTTCCACCAGTAGGTGGCCCTCAAGCCCTCACCCATGTATGAGAAACAAATACAATTTACAAAATACAATCCACACAAAATGCACGAGACCACTACATTGTACTAACTGTACTAATGTACCCCCTCGAAGATATTTTTTTCAGCCAAGTTTCCCTTTACCAGCACAAAACATTTTGGGGAGGGAATGCATGTTATATATAAACATGAACATTAAACTGTTGGTGTGAATACTTACAGTTGGAGTACACGTGGAGTTGTGCTTCACTTATGATTGTTGAGATTCATTAGAAAGATTTACCGAACTTGTATGTAAGTATTCAGTATTCAGTATTCCTAGTACCCCCTGCAATCCTTTAAAGTACCCCTAGGGGTACGTGTACCCCTATTTGAGAAACACTGTACTATACAACTGTAATGCTGAATTATTAATTGAGCCCAATAATAATTTAAAATCTGTGTGTGTGTGTGTGTGTGTGTGTGCATGCATAACTACATGTGCATATCACATGCACTCCAATCAGCTTCGCCGAGGTGTGATTATAAATGGCTGTGATCGTGAAGCGAGCAGTCCCACCAGCAGTCTGTCTCAGAGTGATGAAGCACATGCTGGCCTTCTGTCAGACTGCAAAGAAACTCATAAGCCTGGCTATCAGTCCCTGGCTAGGCACCCGCTGCCAGCAGGAGAGTGTGTGTGTGTGTGTGTGTGTGTGTGAATTCAGGCTTGTGTCTGGCTCTCAGCCCAAAGTCATCACCACAACAAGTCCAATGTAGACCCTTCTGATAGGAATGATTCTCATTTGCATGTAATGGCGTTGAAGCTTAAGGTCTACTCACAACTATCGATAAACTATTTGGCAATGATGAATTAAATAACCATAATCACAACTGTAGCAGTTCACCCCTACCACACGCCATATAAGTGGCTTTTGCTGTGGCCCTCCGACACAAGACACAGGTAGTGGGTTGAGAATATCAATTTATTGGAAATGGCAAGATGGTAGAAGCCGAGCAGATGTAACACTCATGACAGTGGCTCTCTCCTGAGTGTGTGTTGATAGCTGGTTCATCCTGGGTGCCATGATTGCTCTGTACCACAGGTGTGCAGCTCCACCCAGACCAGAGTCTCATCAGTCTGACTCAGGCCAGGTGAGGCTGTAGACCAGCTGTCAACCACACACACTCCACACACACACACACACACACACTAGCCTAGTCCTAACTAGACCTTCGTACTCATTTCATTCATACTCATGGTCTAGAACTGCTATAGAGACAAACGATTTCTCACTTGAAGGCGGGTGCTGTTGAAGTTTAAAACCTATTGGCTCTGCCCAGTGCCACTCTGGATCTGCCTTAACCAATCGCTAACGTTTGGTATTAGAGAACATTAGATGTCACATTTTATGACATTCGGTAGGTTAGAGCAGAGCTACTCTATAGCTCTGGGTTAGAGATAGCCTGGTTCCGCCCGCCTCCATACTTCCGCTCAATTTTCATTTCACTTCAGTACTAGGTCTGGGAGTGCTGTATGTTAGAACGATTTCTTTTCCCTCAAGTTTGTCCTTCCAATCAGCGAACAGGAGGCGCGGCCTGAGAACAGTGACGTATAGGTCGTGCCCAAACCCGACGCGATCGAAGCAGCGTATTAGCAATGACAAGACCCAGCTTCGACAGTTGACTGCAAGCATTATCTTGGTCTTTACTATCAAAGATTAATTTAGAATGACCATATGTTCCTAGAACTCTTAAATTGGATGAACAAAGCCTGCAGCAATCGCTAACAGACATCTCC
This sequence comes from Merluccius polli, assembly GCA_030340625.1. Lineage (NCBI taxonomy): Eukaryota > Metazoa > Chordata > Actinopteri > Gadiformes > Merlucciidae > Merluccius > Merluccius polli. Next base: position 104,754 of record JAOPHQ010004584.1, read on the forward strand.
ACACAACCCTATGCTCAATGCATCTGCCGTTTGTATACAGTGTACTGCGCGCAACGTGGTTTCCGGCGCATGAAATACGTCACGACCAAACGTTAGCGATTGGTTAAGGCAGATCCAGAGTGGCACTGGGCAGAGCCAATAGGTTTTAAACTTCAACAGCACCCGCCTTCAAGTGAGAAATCGTTTGTCTCTATAGCAGTTCTAGATCATGAGTATGAATGAAATGAGTACGAAGGTCTAGTTAGGACTAGGCTAGGTTAGAGACCTTGAAGACATTGTGATTTGACAACAATGTGATTTGATAATGTGTGGTGGGGGTGGGGGGGATGCTGCTGGTGTACAGTACTGAGATGTTCTTCGTGATTTTTAATGCCCTTTAGGTTCTCCTGTCATACACACCATACACACATGCACACGTACACACATGCACACACATGCACACACACACACACACACACACACACACACACACACACACACACACACATATACTGTATATACCTACCCTTTAGATGCTCTCCTGTCATACACACAGACACACATGTACAGAAAAATACCGACACACACCCTTAGTCAAATATCCTCTTTTCTTCTTTTGCTCCAGCAGAGTTCACTGGTAATTAAAATATCCTCAGTCTATAGAGACCAATTAGTAGCTCGGAAATGGCACAAAAGGAGCCTCAGAAATCTGTGTGTGTGTGTTCGTGCGGTTGTGCGTGCCAGGTGTGTGAAAAGAGCTTTGTGTGTGTGCTTGTATGTTTTTTGGATACCTGTTCAAGTGTCTTTACTCTCTCTCCCATCCTCTGCCATTCAGGATAGCTGTGCACGAGTTCTCCTGTTCCGAGGGGCCAATAAAGAAATCAAAAACTACAACAGCCAGACTGCATTTCAGGTATGTACAGAATGAGGTCATCAGATCTCTCACTCTCAGGACCCCTGCATCTGTCATGTCATAATGACTTTTTGTGATGTTGTCCTCATAGAGTCTCAGATAAAAAGTGTAATATATTCCATCCTACTGTACCCTGCCTATTTAATGGAAAACCCTGTATGACGTAGTCCCCACCCGCTAATTATGTCATCTTATCCTACCTTTTAAAACATTTGGATTGGAACAGGATCAATCCATAGCACTACTATGTAACCCACTACATCACTTTTCATCTAGAATAAGTTGTCTTAGGGCTTGTCTTTCCTTTAATACCTTTTTTACTTTGTTGCAGTTTGAAGTGTAGATGCACATGCCGGCAGCTGGCTGTTCTCTCTTCTGGTTGGAAGTGCTCTGTCATCGGGTTTCTGTGGGCGCTGCTTTGTGATTTTGTACACGTGTGGTTTCTGTGAGCGCCGCTTGGGGATGTGATTTTGTACAGGTGTGGTTTCTGTGGGTGCCGCTTGGGGATGTGATGGTGTACACGTGTGGTTTCTGTCAGCGCCGCTTGGGGATGTGATGGTATACACCTGTGGTTTCTGTGGGCCCTGCTTGGGGATGTGATTTTGTACACGTGGTTTCTGTGGGCGCTGCTTGGCGATGTGATGGTGTACATGTGTGGTTTCTGTGGCATCTCTTGGGGATGTGATTTTGTACAGGTGTGGTTTCTGTGGGTGCCGCTTGGGGATGTGATGGTGTACATGTGTGGTTTCTGTGACCGCCGCTTGGGGATGTGATGGTATACACCTGTGGTATCTGTGGTTGCCTCTTGGGGATGTGATGGTGTACATGTGTGGTTTCTGTGGGCCCTGCTTGGGGATGTGATTTTGTACATGTGGTTTCTGTGGGTGCCGCTTGGGGATGTGATGCTGTACATGTGTAGTTTCTGTGGGCGCCTCTTGGGGATGTGATGGTGTACACGTGTGGTTTCTGTGGGCGCCTCTTGGGGATGTGATTTTGTACACGTGTGGTTTGGGAAACTTGCCTCTGGGTTCTGAGCAGCAGATTTATTTTGCCTTGGCTTGGAGGTCCTCCGTTGGGGTGTTTGTGGAGGTGGAAGATGCCCTGGGGTTCTCCCCCCCTGTTGATGGGTAGATGGTTTCTTGGGGTGTGTCCTTTGGCTCTTCTGTCGGATCCATCTTGTGAGTGGTTCTGGCTGTGGGGTCTAGGTCTGGGCTTATCCCACTCGTCCATCAGCACCACCATGGTTAGTGGGCAGCTCGATGCAAGGTTCCTGCAGCTGTGTACTTCCTGCTTCTTGAATGCGGAGGAGGCAGTTTTCTGTGCACGCTCCAGGTGGGGTTGCCCAGGTCATCTCGGTCTCCGATTGTGAGGGGCTCGTGTAGAAGGGTTGTTTTTTTTTTGGGGGGGGGGGGGGGGGGGGGATGACTAAAGGGACACAGCTGGCAACAAATCCTAACACTAACCTGATCTTAGCCACACCATTACTTATCTAAACTTAACCATTTAATCCTAACCCTCCAACCACATAACCATAACCTAAAACCTAAACAGCACCATGGCTACCTGCCTTGCACTGCTGGTTTCTTTGGAAGCTAAGCAGGGGCTGGTCTGGTCCATCTCTGGATGGGAGACCAGTTGGTGCTGGCAGTGGTGTTGGAGGGCCAGTAGGGGGTGCTCATCCCTCTGGCCTCTGTAAGATCCCCAATGCCCCGGGATGGAGACGGGGACTCCGTCCCGTCTAGAGCACCGTCTTTCGGATGAGACGTTAAACCGAGGTCCTGACTCCCTGTGGTCACTAAAGATCCCGTGGCACTCATCGCAAGAGTAGGGGTGCTAACCCCGGTGTCCCGGCCAAATTCCCAACCCGGCTCTTGTACCATCATGGCCACCTAATCATCCCCTGGTCTCTAATTGGTTAGTTTCATTCCTCACCTCTCCGCTGTGCCAGTGTGTGGTGAGCGTTCTGGCGTATACTGGCTGCCGTGCATCACCCAAGTGGGTGCTACACTCTGGTAGCGGATGAGGTGTCATATCTCCCCCCCACACACACACACTATGTAAAGCGCTTTGAGTGACCTCCAATAAAGCGCTATATAAAATCTATCAATTATTATTATTATTATTATTAAACATAACCAAAACATAATACCTAAACTTAGCTATCTCTAACATAATACCTGAACTTAACTATCTGTAACGTAATACCTAAACTTAACCCCCCCTTCCTGACCTAATAACTGAAACTTCTCTAACCTAACCCTCCCTAACCTATTACCTAACCATCTCTAACCGAATTGCTAAACTTAACCATCTTTAACCTTATACCTAAATTGAACCATCTCTAACCTAATACCTAAACCATATTTAACCTAATATTTAAACCTAGCCACCTCTACAAGAATGCCAAACATGTCCCTTTAGTCTATTCCTTTTTTGGGGCCAAGGGGGCATGGTCAAGGGAGGGCATGGTCAAGAGAGTGGGCCAGGGGGCGTGGCCAAGGCATTGGCACGAGGTGGGGAGCCATGAGGCTTACTGGAGGAGCAGAAACAGCTGCAAGAGATGAGCATGATTAACAGTGTTCATATCTAGACTGTTTAGTGTGGTTTGCTCTCTCTTGCAGTGAGGCTGAATCCTGGGAACGTGCTACAGTCACTATCTGAAAAGTAAAAATGGTTATTACTGTTTCAGTTTCGTTTCAGTGTGTGTTTGGTGTCATTGTTTAATCAAATAAACTGCTTTTCTTACTTGGAGCAAATCCTTTGTTCTCTCCTTCCTCGAACCCCCGGTTGTAGCGATTGACTCCTTGGTTGTGAAAGGGAGTCTGGATGGGGTAGTGTGGGTGCCTGTGGAGGTTTTTGGGGGTGTCTTGGGGACTTCCTGCTGGCCATTCTTGGCCAGCTGTTTCCTGTTTGTTGTGGGGGGTGGGGGGGGGGGGGGTCATTGAGGCTTGGGGACTTGGCAGGTTTTTGGGGGACTGGCAGGACTTTGGAACTGTTACTCTGTTTTCTGGATTGCTCTGGTGTTTTGTGTGCCGTGTGTGTTGTTGTTTGTGTTCCTGGGCCTTTCACCCTATCCAGTACAGAGGCTTCCACCGAAGGCTTTTACTACCACCGCTCTGTCTTTTCATTCTACCTGTCTCTTTTATTTATTTATTTTCTTAATTGAAATATGCAATTTGTTGTATTCTAATAGTTCAAACCAGTGGCGTAACATCATGATGATAGGCCACGGTGCAAATATTTTTTCTGTGCCCCCGCGATTGTTGATGGGGGGGGCCCCCCCCGGCGTCTGGGCCCCGGTGCAATGCATCGGTTGCACCGTCGATAGTTACGCCACTGGTTCACACACTTTATTAACCTTGTTAATAAAGTAAGTAGCGGGTTGGCAACCGGAAGGTTGCTGGTTCGATCCCCGGCTCCTCCTCCTTGCATGGTTGACATCGCCATCGGTGTATGAATGTGTGTATCAATGGGTGAATGTGGGCCAATTATTGTAAAGCACTTTGAGTGCCCACTGGTCTGTAAAGCAATATATACATTTCGTCCATTTATTTACCATTTCATTTGTCACAGTAATGAGCTGATTTAGCGGACACCAATATGCAGCGTGGCACCAGATCAATGGTGTATGTCCTTAAACCTTGCTCACTCACTGGACATGGCTCTAGACCATTTCTATGTGAAGTTGTCAGTGATGGTTGCAGATCATTTGATCATAGAGCTGTTTGGCTTCACAATGTGTTTTAAGTACTGATAATAGTTGAATGAAGTTGATGAACTGATGCTGTTTGATGTGGCTGATGGTTTCTTCCTCTCCCCTCTCCGTCCTCTTCAGGTGGCAATTATCGCAGGGAATTTTGACCTGGCAGAAATCATCAAGATCCACAAAGCGTCAGATGTTGGTGAGTGGAAGTGGAAGGCAACAAAGCTTCTTATGAGTTTAGGTTCAGGTCAGGAGGTGACTGCATGCATACATAATTAGACATGATGGGCCCTATTTTGCCGGTCTGAAACGCAAGTATGAAACGCAAAGCGCAAGTGGCTTTGTGGGCGGATCTTGGGCGCTGTTGCTATTATGCCGGCGGGATAAATGACTCTTGCGCCCAGCGCAAATCTAAAATGGGTTGGTCTGAAGTAGCTACATTAGTCATAGGTGTGGTTTGGGCGTAACGTGCAATAAACCAATCAGAGCGTCGGCTCACATTCCCTTTAAATGCAGGCGCGCTTGTTCCATGGCGAGCACATCGCGCATTGCCACTACTGGACCCAGACGTGTCCAATCCCGCCGTAGCGCGCGCATGCCCATCAGAGGGGAAAATAATTAGTTATTCTGTTTAAATCTTTTCAGCTTTTCATTTTCCGTTGACAAAATGTAAATAAAGAAATGTCACAAAGACATACTTTCCGATGTTTTGGCCTCACTCTCACTGAATCACGAGGTTATGAATGCATGGTGATATATTTACAATGTGGTCTAACATTAGACCGAGATTACTTCGGTTATAGACAGTGCTTGAAGTGGAAAAAAATAAGTGCCGGTACTGCGTACGACGGGGGGGGGGGGGGGGGGGGGGGCGATCATAACCCACCCCGGACCTACGACCGACGAGGGGGTGACAAGTGCCGGTACTCAAGAAAAAGTGCCGGTACGCTAAAGGGTAAAATGTAGAAGTGCCGGTACTGCATAGCGGTGCATACCGGCCCACTTCAAGCACTGCTTACAGATGATGCAGCTCTGTCAAATAAGCTGAAGCGCATTTTCAGTATGCCGAATGTTCTTTCAGTTACACCGCGTCGTGTTTCTGTGTGTTTTCGATTATAAAACATTTCACGCGCTGTTGCTGGCATAATAAAAGGTGTCATCCTGGTGTCCTTATCTATGTGTCTTGCGACTATTGGTCAAACAGGTTAATTTGATCCGTCATTACTATTAACCTGAATATTTTGGGTAACTGTGTACGCTAGATTTACTGTATGCCTATTTTTCACATATGTGGTAATATTTTTGCTTGTATGTATGGTTTGCAAAAATGGGAACTGCTTCCTTGTAGATGAGAGAAGCAAAGTGTATGCACGTTGTACACACACTACACTATGGCCAGGGACGGGCTGGCCGTCGGGATATTTCCCCAACGGCCGGACGATTTCAGGCCGAGCCGGCCGGCCGTAGTTTTTTTATTTTTTTATTTTGTATTTTTTATTTTGTGTATTATTATTTTTGCGCCGGTCCAGATTTTTGGACCGCGCACCCCCCCCCCCCCCCCCCCCCCCTGTCAACAATCGCGCATCCCCCCCCTGATTATGGCCAAGCATGCGCCCTTAAAATAGCATCTGAATAAGCGCCACTGACTTTAGACTCGGTTTTTCCTGGTCTGTGGCGCAATTGTTTTGTGAAACTGCAGAATAGCACCAGGGAACGTTTGCGCCGGGACACGCCTCCTGTTTCCGCTGAACCGCCCCCGGAGCGCAACTTCATTCCCTATGTTAAGGACTTGCGCCTTGCGAGGGAAAATTCCAATGTGCGTCGGGTGCAAAATAGGAATTGTACAAGCGCCAGTGCACAAAGTCAATTGCGCTGAGTGCAAAATAGGGCCCGATTAATTATTCTAGCACTTCTATTTATTTTTCTACTTAATGTGTTTGTTTTTCATTAGTTTACGCTTGTTTTATCTGCCAAGCACTTAGTTGCCTGTATTGAAAGGGGCTTTATATAAAGTAGTTCCCATTTTTAAATGACTTGAGCGGTGAGAGAATGATTTGAGCGATGAGAGAGGAGCTTTCCTCTTCCATAGACACACAGAGGAACTTTTCTCTTCCATGGATACGCAGAGGAACCTTCCTCTTCTTTAGACACGCAGAGAAACTCTGCCATCTAATGTGCAAGCTGTGTAATTCCCTTTTTGCTACATTTACATTTCACTTTCTACTGCGGCCCCTTAAAATGGAGGATTATATCATCATCGTCCTAACTTAGCTTATGTTATGTGTGTGTATGTTATGTTATATCAAATATTTCTGCTGTTATGGATCCCCTTAAAGTACATAATGTAACATTACAAATCTAATTCAACTGCTGGATGCCCAAACCTGGATTCTGACCTTTTCTTACAGTTCAATACTAAATATTGATTTGAGTTGAAACTCAAATCATCCTACCCTAATAAAGAACGCAGGTTCCACCGACTAATGAGAAAATCCATAGGGGCATAAAATAATGAACAAACTACATCATGGCTTGTATCATGTACTAACCATGTAGGGGGTTCTAGTTCCACATGTACTGTATAAAGGAACAAAAACAATTCACAAACTGGAAACAAAAACATGAATTATGGTTACCCATTTTGCCCGATTTGTTGGTCCATATCAAGACTGAATTATCGTTTCCATAGACATTTGAGATCTGTGCTGTAAATCTGACCCATGTTTCCACCCCCAGTGCCTTTCAGGGAGACCCCCACCTTCACCAACCGACGGCGGGCCACAGTGGGCCCGCTTCCCTCGCCGCGCTCCCTGCTGCGCTCGGCCAGCGACAACAACCTGAACGGTGACCATGGCGACCACGGCATGAGCCAAGTCCCGCGGGAGATCCGCAGCCGCCACGGACCCTCGCCCGTCCCCTCCCTACGCAGCCTGCCGGCCCTGGGCCAGAAGCACAGTAGCCTGGGAGAGGTGAGGGGGGGGTTGTGTGTGTTAGGGGTTTCACGACTACTGATTTTTACTAGTTTCCAAGTTTTACATAATGCTAGTCGACTACAGTAGTCGTTATATAAGAAAGACGCAGAGAGAGGAATTCTAGGTAACAATGAATATTGTATTTTTGGTAACACTTTACTTGAAGGCGGGTGAATGAGACTGTCATGATGCTGTCATAATCATGACATGACACCTGTCATGACACTTTATGAATGCTTATGACAGTCGTCATTAAGTTTTCATTCGGTAAATTATGTCACTTTTAATTCCAAGTTGACATTGTTTGAGATGTCTTTGTTATGACAACTTGACATAGACCGAAACAATATAACCTGTCATAAACATGACATAGAAGACCTTATTATCAAACTTTGAAAATCTATTTAGCTTTACGTCTTAACGTGACATTAAACTGTCATATATTGATAGCTTTGACATTGTAGTGTGGAATCTTGGCATTTTGTTGGTTCTTCCTAGTGATATATGACATTAAGGTGTCATTAAGTGTAATTACACGGTCATGTCAGTTTATAACAGTGTCATGAATGTTTTCCTTGACTTCAAGTAAAGTGGAATACTTTGAACATTTCATTAAGATGTCATTAAGTGTAATTACACGGTCATGTCAGTTTATAACAGTGTTATGAATGTTTTCCTTGACTTCAAGTAAAGTGGAACACTTTGAACATTTCATTAAGATGTCATTTAGTGTAATTTCACGGTCAAATCATTTAAATGCCTTAAAAGCAACAGACAAGTCAAGACATTATTTTACTTCTTGAAGAAGAGATACTTTCAAATTTATTGTATTTGAACACAAAACAATTTGTGAGAAAAATACTCACACAAAACACACACATTACTGTTATAACTCCTCAAACAGAGGGTTCACATACAGTATACATACAGTATACATACAGTATGCTGCAGTACGCACATTCTTTGTTTTGGGTTTTCAAAGTTTGATAATAAGGTGTTCTATGTCATGTTTATGACAGGTTATGTTGTTTTGGTCTATGTCAAGTTGTCATAACAAAGACATCTCAAACAATGTCAACTTGGAATTAAAAGTGACACAATTTACCGAATGACACTTAATGACGACTGTCATAAGCATTCATAAAGTGTCATGACAGGTGTCATGTCATGATTATGACAGCATCATGACAGTCTTATTCACCCGCCTTCAAGAAAAGTGTTACCGTATTTTTTAATGCAGAAAGTGGGAAATCAACGTGGGATTATTTTATAAATGATTTTGTCCACGATTAGTTGACTGCTGCCAACAGCGGCGACTAGTGGTTATAGTGGTCGACTAGTTGACTAGTTGGTGAAACCCCTAGTGTGTGTGTGTGTGCATGGGATCCCGTATTGGTGTGTGTGTTAGGATGGAATGGGTGCATCCATAGACATAATATACGTAGACGCCTCGTAGACTGACGCTGCCTGTTGGAGCTGACGTTTCAGCGCGGCCGCCATCTTGGATGGGTCCCCAGTGCATTTATTTCTACTGAGGAAGTGTATCCCCAACTACAATAATAAGCATAACTCCCCGAATTTTTATCGGATTTTCACACGGTTTGGTTTGTTACAAACGGCAGAGATTGAGTTATGATACAGGACAAATTAATAAAAAAATAAAAAAATAAGAATTATTGTTCAATCTTACTTGTGAAAGGTAATCCCATGCGATCTGGTGTCAATACTGTGCCGTAAGATGCACAAAATACTGGCATAGCTTGCTCTCCCGTTGACTCCTATGCTAGACTAGAGTGAGGAGACCCAACCAATATGGCGGTGACGCTGGGTTACGTTCCAGCACATCATGAGATCATGAGGCGTCTACGTATATATGTCTATGGGTGCATCAACCTGCCACTGTCTTCCCCCCCCCCAGAGCCGTCACGGGGAGGTCCCAGAGAGCAGCATCCACAGCACGGGCAGCTCTCGGTCCTCCCACTCCCGCTCGCCCTCTCTACAACACACCCACGACGAGGACCGGCCTGTCCCCCGGAGGTCCCACAGCCACGGCTACCCCCATGGCCATAGCCCCCGCGGCCGCCTCAGGTCAGTCCACCACACGGAGGAGATGTCCTGGGCTTCTGGGTGTTATACGTTTTGTGTTGGTAAATCCAACATTTGTGAGTAAACTTTGTGAGTTCTTTCCTCAATGCACTCATATCTGCAATGGTGCACAAACAACCCACATGGACGTTGTGCATATAAAAATACAATACAATACGTGTTTTGAAAAGCAGAGTTTTTTTAGTTGCATCATGGATCCGATAGTGAGGGTTGGTCTGGTTTGAAGATGACTCGATGTAGCGGCCGGTGCAGGCTGGTAGGATAATGAGTTAGTCACCAGGCAGTATGCTGCGTCTCTCCCATCTGCTGCCCTGGTAAACAAGCCATCCATCAGAGCACAAACCCCATTCATTTACCCCAGTATCTATCCTCCTTACGCAGGACAATATCTTTCTCCACCCTGCCATCCCTAGCACACGTTGACAGCTTCTCAATCTGTATTGTCTCCTTCACCAACGTGTGATGGTGGCGGTGATGGTGCTGGTGGTGTTGGTGATGGTGGTAGTGGTGGTGATGGAGGTGGTGGTGATTGGTGGTGGTTATGGTGGTGGTGGTGGTGGTGTTTTTCCTAAAAGCAATGTATTCAAACAAGAACATTTCCACTCAGTTGATCTGATATCAATCAAAGCATAATTGGCAAATGGAGACACATTTCGCTCTATTTCACAGCTGGTGTCGCTGTCATAGTTTGACTTGACTGAAATCAAATGATCTTGTACCCTGTGTGTGTTGGTGTGTATGTGTGCGTGCACGTGTGCGCGTACATGGTTTTACATACTATTTAGTATTACTTTGTACTTTCCAAAGTGAGGTTAGACAGTGAGTACTGTGAGTACTGAACCCAGAACCTTTCAGATGGGAGTCCAAAATCCTAGCCTACACTGACTATAATGCTTGACAAATTTATCAAATTCTGATCAAACATAGTTTCATTATGGTATCGACTTTGATGAATCAACAGATTGTTTCAGCACTGTGTGTGTGTGTGTGTGTGTGCGTGTGTGTGTGTGTGTGTGTGTGTGTGTGTGTATGAGAGCAGTTGGATATCTGACTGGGGAATTGCATTACATACATGACTACAGTCTCACAATCCTCTCCTTCTAATACTTTCTGTCCTCCATCCATCAAAGACTCTCTTAGTTACCTTTGCTCTATTCCTCTTTCTCTGTGTTTCTCATTCACACACACACAGACATACACACACAGATAAACCCACCGATATACACACACGTGCACACAGAAAGCACGGTGCAGAGAGAACAGTGGGTACCCATGCACTACATCACACATGGCCCGATGTGCTGACTGTAAACAGGCTGTAAGCAAGCTGCTCCTGCTGTTATGGTGATACAGCCTAATAGGATCAGCAGCAACCAACAATACAACAATGCCACGGTTTTATCATGGGTGGCAGGTCCTTAATACATTCATTCAAACTGCTTACCTCCACCACCCCACCACAACTCCAACACAGTGTGGCACCCTCCTCGTCTCTATCTCTCCACCAATCACCCTCCTCGTCTCTATCTCTTGACCAATCACCACTAAGGGAAATAGACGTGTCTCTTTGTGTCGCATTAAGCACTTTTTTCAAAGGGACCGATCAGAAGAAGTGTTACGAAGTTAAAAAGTGAAGTCTACTGGAGAGTTAGAGTTGGGGAGAGCAGGTGTGGCTGGGCTGACCTGGGCACGCTGGTCCGCAGGCAGGTTGTTAGAGGTCTTCTGGTCCCTCTGTGTGACATGCGTTGCCTCAAGACCAAGATGAGGTGCATTGTGTATAAATAGAGGCAAACAGACAGATGGTGTGGACACGGCTGGACATTACACCTGAAGGAGACCAACCTTGTGTCCTGATATGACATTGCGCACAACTCTCTCTGTCACTCTCTTTTTGTCCATAGCTCTCTTTCTCTTTCTCTTTCTCTCTGTCTTTCTTTTTGTATCTCTTTTTTTTTCTCTCTCTCTCTCTCTTTCTCTCTCGCTCTTTCTCTCTCTCCCACTATGCGTTTCTCTCTCTCTGGATCTCTCTTTCTGTGTGTGTGTGTGTGCATTCTGGTGTCAAGTCTAGACGTCAGGTATGTGTAAGAGAAGCCCGAGACCAAGCTACCCAGGCCACAAAAACACATCTCCACGACAAAAAATTAATATTATAAAAAATTTTATGGTCCATCAATAACACAATAAGCTGTTAAAAAAAGAATTAATTTCTCCTCAGGTTTTTATATTGGGAAGGTATTTCCGAGATAATTGAATATTCATGAGAAGATTGGCAGTAATTGAAGCAGCACAATCCTGATCTTTGGGTTAGGTATTCAAGCAATTTCTGATCAAGGGAGGAGAGCACATTCCTAGATAGTATTCCAGAAAGAAGCAAACAATTAAAGCACTAAAGGTTATCTCCTTTCCAAACATCTTGAGTGTTTTAGGTCTGCTCTTTGTGCTTCTGTGACAAGTCTTATTATTATTATGCAACCTATCCAATCACACTGGGGCTCATTCACCTGGACATTACACAGATCATGTGGCTCACAAGATGTCAGAGAGAGAGAGAGAGAGAGAGAGTGTGTTGTCCTGGCCTGGCCTGTCTGTAGAGCATTCACATCAAACAGGGACACAGAAGCATAGCATTGATCGCCAGGCACCATTATCTCATTATCAGAGGAATACTTCTGGCTGGAAATCGTGCTTCTCTCTCTCTCTCTCTCTCCTCTTTCTCTATCCCTCTCTTGCTCTCTCTCTAGGACTCTCTTTATCTAGAATCATATTCATGCAAAACATGCAAAAATATGACTTTGTTTGGTCAGCGTTCTTTGACGAGCGCATTTATCTGAACATATTGTTATCCAAACGCTTGTTCAGCTTGCCAAACACTGAACCTGAAAAGGATTGTTCTCTTTTGAGTCTGAGTGAAAAAATTTATAACCAGCCTCCCCTTCACAATGTACACATGTAATTTGGATATAGACATATGTATGGTAGATATAGACATAAGGTGGATATAGACATGCAAGGTGGATATAGACATCTGTAAGGTGGTTACATATTGTAACGGGTTGGGGTAGGACCCAATTGCAGCACAAAACCAGACAGGGTTATAGAAATAATAAGTCTTTATTATTTCTTGGATAATAATGTTCACGAGTAGGGATGTCCGATATTGGTTCTTTTACCGATAACCGATAACCGATATTGCTCAACTCTTAATTTCCGATACCGATATCAACCGATACCGATACCGATATATGCGGCCACGTGAAACCTCCGCTTTACACTCATTGCAATAGGCTTTATGCCGAGCGGAAGTGTGGATTAATAAATAAAAACAAAACAGCGGTAAAAGCTAGCGTGTGTGTCCGGGAGAGGGCTGCTCTCTTCGGACACATTACTCTGAAGCCCCGGTGACGGTCTGGAAGTGCGGATTAATAAATACAATTAAAAACAAAACAGCGGTAAAAGCTAGCGTGTGTGTCCGGGAGAGGGCTGCTCTCCTCGGACATATTACTCTGAAGCCCCGGTGACGGTCTGGAAGTGCGGATTAATAAATAAAATAATGTGAGCGCGGTACAGCGGACCTGAACCGGTTGTGATGAGACCTGTTTCGCAGAATGCGTTAGTATGTTGCGCTGACCCCTATTTTACTATTCAACGTAGAAACTTTGAAATAATTCCAAACCACTGACATAACCACAGCTACAACTAGCGTCCCGCTACACGGCCGCACATGCCCAGGCTTGTTATTGAGACGGCGCGGCGCGTTTGATGATGTCATCAAACCACGTCTTCACTTGAAACATAACAGATGTCTGAAATTATTTCAAAATCGATTTCGGTATCGGTTAAAAAACCGATAACGATATTTTCCGATATTGATTTTTTATGCCAATATCGGCCGATAATATCGGTGGGCCGATAATATCGGACATCCCTATTCACGAGGATTATGTGGGATTGGGAATCCGGGACGGGTTCCAGGCGAACGGAGATCCAGAAGGACGAGGCGGAGATCGTAGTCGGGGACAGGCAGGATCGGGAAACCGAGATGTTGCCATCCACCTGCAAGTCCTCGCCCGTGGATGCCTCGCTTTCCTCGTCGTCACTTCCAGATGGATCGATGGGTTGAAGGGCTGGGGCCCTCCTACCTGGGTCCTTGGTCGGTGCAGTGGTCCTGGACTGCTGGTCGGGGTGACGGCGATGAAACTCCCGAATGGAGACCTTGTCCAGGACGTGCCTGGCAGGGACCCAGGACCTCTCTTCAGGACCGTAGCCCTTCCAGTCGACCAGGTACTGCAGACCCTTTCCACGACGACAGGACTGAAGGAGCCGGTGGATCGTGTAGGTGAGACCCCCATCGATCAACCTTGACCTCCCCCGTCCCCCTCTTCACAAACTGCCTCTCGGAATCGGGCATCTGGAGGATGGGGGCAGAGGTGAACTTGGCCTTGAGGGCCCGAAAGGCGGTGTCGGCCGCCGGAGACCACAGGAATGGGACCTTAGAGGATGTGTGGGCTGTAAGGGGAGCAGCGACGGTACTGTAACCCCTAATAAACCTCCTGTAGAAGTTTGCGAACCCCAGGAAATGTTGTAGCTGCATGCGGGAGTCAGGGATGGGCCAGGCAGTGACTGAAGGCTGACACCTTGGCAGAGTCCATGCTGATGTTCCCCTTCCCGATTACATATCCCAGGAAGGAGTCAGAAATAGAGTGAAACTCACATTTCTGCGCCTTCACGAAAAGTGAGTTCTCCAAGAGCCGCTGCAGCACCGCCTGGACGCGGTGGACGTGTTCATCCTTGGTCTTTGAGAAAACTAAAATATCATCCAGATACACAAATACAAATCGGTCCAACATGTCCCGCAGGACATCATTCACTAGCGCCTGGAAGACGGCTGGGGCGTTGGTGAGACCGAAGGGCATCACCAGATATTCATAATGCCCCATTGGTGTGTTGAAGGCCGTCTTCCACCCATCTCCTTCTCTGATCCGGACCAAATGATACGCGTTGCGGAGATCTAGCTTGGAAAAGATGGTGGACCCCTGCAACAGCTCAAAGGCAGATGAGATGAGTGGGAGGGGATAACGGTCCTTGACCGTGATCTCATTCAGACCCTGGTAATCAATACACGGACGCAGGGTCTTGTCCTTCTTTTCCACAAAGAAGAACCCTGCGCCAGCCGGGGAGGAGGATGGACGGAAGATGCCTGCTGCCAAAGAGTCGCCAATGTATTCCTCCATGGCCTTTCTCTCTGGCGCGGATAGGGAAAATAGACGGCCCCTGGGAGGCGACGACCCAAGCTGCAGATCAATGGCGCAGTCGTATGGGCGATGTGGAGGTAGGGAGTTGGCCTTAGCCTTGCTGAATACCTCTCTGAAGTCCGTGTACTCAGCCGGAACCCCCACCATGTTGGGGGCGGGGTCAGAGCAGGTGATCAGACGTGGGGCAGACGCCTGCTTGAGGCAAACCTGATGGCAAGCGGGACTCCAGCCCAGGATGGAACCGGTTGACCAGTCAATGGTGGGGTTATGGCGACGGAGCCAGGGGAATCCCAATATAAATGGTAGCCGAGGGGACTTCAGGATATGAAACTGGATGGTTTCATGATGGTTACCAGACAGGAGTAGATGGAGGGGTGTCGTCTGGTGGGTGACTGTCCCCACGAGGTGGCCATCGAGGGCGCAGGCCAGGGATGGGTGCGGAAGGGGAACCCACTGAATGTTTAGTTGATGAGCCAGCTCCTCGTCGATGATGTTGATATCGGAGCCGGAGTCTATGAAAACAGCCAGGGTGTGAGATCCCTTGGACAAGAGCAGGCAGGCCTGGCACAAAGGACGTGAGTCGGGGGAGAGGTTAGAGGTATGACTCACCAATAGTCCCTCTTCCAATGGTCTGATCTTTTACCCGGGCAACGTGAAACAAAATGTCCAGCCTGGCCACAGTACAGGCAAAGGTTGCCCTGACGACGACATGACCGTTCCTCTGGCATGAGGCTGGTTTGACCCACCTGCATGGACTCGACTTCCTGCTTCAGGGGTGTGGGTATGGAGACCGGGGAGCGCCATTCGAGTGGCCCCTGACGTTTCTCCCTACGTCGCGCTTGGATGCGGCCATCCACCCGTGTGGATAGCTCGATTAGCTCATCCAGCGACCTAGGGAGTTCGTAGGAGACCAACCTGTCCTTTACATAATCATCCAGACCCACCAGGAAGGCGTCGCACTGCTCCGCCGCATTCCACTCACTTCGGTGGACCCTGGTGCGGAAATCGATGGAGTAGTCTGCAATGGTTCGTCCCCCCTGCCTCAGCCCTATAAGACTACCATGGAGGTCGGGTCCCCGCGAGGGCACACCGAACACTCTCTGGAGCTCTGAGGCAAAGGCCTGAAAGGACGAACAGGCTGGGGTGCGGCGTTCCCATTCTGCCGGTGAGTGATGGAGTAAGCCACCCTGGCTTCCTCCGTAGCGAAGGTGTGGGGCTGTAGCGCGAACAAAATGGAGCAGTTAGTGATGTACGGGCTGCAACCCTCCGGGTCTCCCGCGTATTGCTCCTGGATTCCCACCCGGGGCTCTCGTAGTTGCATGGGAGGTGGGGAAGCAGGAGCTGGGGGTGTCATGGCCAGAGAGGGCGCCATCGGGACGACTTGGGTGAGAGCTGCGGTCAGGTTTCTCAGCTGGGCCGTGAGCGCAGCCAGGGCATGGTTCTGGTTGGCCAACGCCTGTCTCACCTCATCCTGTAGGCCGGTGAATCTGGCATCTTGGTGCTGGAGAACCTGCTCAGTTCTCCAGCCGGTTCTGGGGGGGAGTTGAGTGCGCTGGATCCATGATTGGCCAGATTGTACTGTAACGGGTCGGGGTAGGACCCAATTGCAGCACAAAACCAGACAGGTTATAGAAATAATAAGTCTTTATTATTTCTTGGATAATAATGTTCACGAGGATTAGGTGGGATTGGGAATCCGGGACGGGTTCCAGGCGAAGGGGGAGATCCAGAAGTACGAGGCAGAGATCGTAGTCGGGGACAGGCAGGATCGGGAAACCGGGACAGGAGACAGGCGAACGGAGATCCAGAAGGACGAGGTGGAGATCGTAGTCAGGGACAGGCAGGATCGGGAAACCAGGACAGGAGACAGGCGAACGGAGATCCAGAAGGACGAGGCGGGGATCGTAGTCGGGGACAGGCAGGATCGGGCAACCGGGATAGTAGGCAGGAGAATTGACCTTTCGCCAGGAGCGTTCTAGCCGCGCCTCCCTGTGTCGGGGGAGGGTTCTGCTGTCAAGTCCGACATCTGTCAAAATCAGTTGACCAAGTAACGTAATGGAAGTCGGAAATTTAAGCGACATACCTGATGACGTTAGTTTGTCATATCTTAACTGCAACATATCCTTAAAGAAGAAGCAAAAGGCGTATGGATTCATTTCTGGATCATACATACATAGTGTCAAAATTTTCAAAAATAGTACAGGTAAATAATATCTGTAGCATTAGTAGACCTTGTAGCTGCTAGCGGCTAGCCTAACTCTTAACTTTGCTGAATTTGTTTACTTTGTCAGATCATGTACAGTATTTCTATGAAAATATAAAACATGTAAAGTGTCAGGATAAATGGTAGTGTGGTAGGTAGGTAGATACTTTATTGATCCCCAAGGGGAAATTCAATAGGAAATTCAAGTGTGTATCATGATCGTAGCATAACCTTTCAGATCATTCATTTGGTTTACATTATAGGCACAATCAGCGTTAGGGGAGAAGTTTATCCCAGCCAACGAAAATCTGACAATCGTCATGTTGTCAATTCTGAAATCGACATGAAAGAGAGGATACTGGTGGATTCGCACTGCAAGTGTCAACAAGGGTAACTAAGTCTAGGACATGAAACTGTTAGCGTGTGCTGAACACCGTCAGTCATACTTATCGCAGGCTATGTAGCGCATAATCATCGTCAATGCATATTGTTTCAGTGGTGATGGCAGTTGCTCCCATGTCACTGCCGTGATATATCAACTTGAACAGTGGAAAATAAGTGGCATAAAAGATGTCCCTGCCTTACTTCCACGAGTATGCCCCCAGCAATGGGACAAGCCACGGGGAGAAAAAAATACTACCAGAACCCGTCTCACAAATGGTCATTTCAAAACCGTTCAACATTCAAAGGAAAAGGCGTCCCGTCATGGCAAAGTTTGTAGACAACAGGTATTATCAATGAACATAATAAGCATAGCATTAGGCCTACTGCAGAGTTGGCATCCCATGTTTAAATTAGGCTAGTGACATGACATTACTGTAAAGGACAGAAAACAGAGAAACATGTTGTTGAGGAGTATCATTTTTAATGTCAGACCAAGGGCCCATTCAAAAACATACAGGCATGACTGACAATACATAAATATAAATAAATATACAGGTTGATTTGGTAGCAGCTTTACATATTTTAAGGTTTGCGTTTCTTAAGTCAATATATGTACAAAATGTTATCTTATCTATTTTCAGAAAAATCAATATTGAGAGTGAAGACATAACTCTTTTGAAAAGACTTAAGACTAGTTCAATATCCTATCTGGTGGAAAACAACACAGAAACTACAAAGTTTATTGTGACACCATTTGGACCAGCACCTGTTGGGTCACCTTTATCCTACCATGTAAGTAAAGCCTATGGGGCCCTGGACCACAGCATCCCCTGCATACACTTTTATTTAATTAAAAAATTGAAGAAGTTGGTTTACGCACCCAAACAATGAAAGGCCAATTCTGTTGCTTAAAATTTTGAAAGATTTAATTCGTGCTATAGCTCTCTCCACGTGAACACGGTGGCGAGCAATTTTCTCTGTCACTTTAATTTCTGCGTTGGTCATCTGACCAGTACTGCATGCAAAGGGAGGGATATTCAGGTGAAGTCCAAGTTTCCCCACTTCCTCCTCTATCCTAAACCCTTTGTCAGCCATGAGACCATCCCCTACATTAATCTTCCCCTCTGCAATCAAATCTTTTAATGTTTCTAGAAGCCCACTTTGACGAGTGAGAAGGGTCTGATATTCCTCCTGTAAAAAGCATCGAAGCAAAGATTACTCCACCCCTTGGCTCTATCCCAACCAGTCCTTTTAGTGTGTTGCAAGACTTGTAATCGCTGTAACACTGACTCTGGCGAGTCAGGGAGCTGGGGCGCTGAATTCTAATCTCTGTTGCATCAAGTATGAGTAATGTGTTTGGGAATTCTTTTTTTAAATTTTCTGGCATCATTTCAATAATTGTATCGTGATGTGGCCACATGTTGATGGAGGAGCATCTAAAAAACATGTAGTTAATCCAATTGTTAAAAAGGGAACTTGCGTCTTGGTGTGAAATTTTAAATAAATTGCCTATGTGCATAAAATCAAAATTCTGTCTTAATTTGATCAATACCAAAAGAAGCTGATCTTCCATTGGCATTCTACTCTGTGAACCTACATTTCTGGTCATAGTAAAGGGTAACACCCGAGCCCTGACAGGGATTAGGAAGTCATAAAGAACTTCAAATTGTTCCTTTGTAAATCCGGTGTAATACACAAAACTGTTCTTGTTATTCTGTAGAAAGGACACACCAAAATCTTCTTTTCCTTTTTCTTCCTTGTTTGTTTGTGTTGCTCGCTCCCGCAAAAGTTTCTCATTTTCAATTATCAGTTTGGCTATGTGCATCTTCAGTGTGTCATTTTCCGCAGCCAACGCCAGCATGTCCAACAGTCCAGATCCTAAAAATGATATGATGAAATCAAATCTAAATGTTAGTTAAGACAACATACCATCTTAATTATTTTTATTTCCATTTTCAGGGACCTCTTATTGAAGCAATAAATGAGCCTTTAGATGCAGAGACCTGTGGGGATTTTGATTATCCAACAGAGGAACACATCGACAGCATCATGAAGGAGGAGCTGAGTAAATACAGCAGTGAGGGGACTGCCATAACTAAGGCTGAGGCAAATCAACTGGAAAGCAACACCAAATTACAAAATGAATGTAATATTTGGCACAAAGAAAGACAAAAGCGAATAACTGCATCTAATTTTGGAACAATTATGAACAGGAAAAAAGATTTTAATGAAAGTTTTCTGCGAAACACCTTCAAAAACTCAAATTTCAAATCAAAACCAACATCATATGGCCAGGTCAACGAAAAGGTAGCAAAAACCATCTACATGAAAAAGACAGGCTGCCACTTGCATTCAATTGGATTGGTTGTGAATCCACTCTGTTCATTCCTAGGAGCATCTCCAGATGGAGTTGTATGCAAGGATGGGCAGAGTGGACTCATTGAAATTAAATGCCCCTATGCTGCAAGAGATTTTACCATCAGAGAAGCAATAGAAAAAGTCAAACTTTTCTGTTTGAAAATTAATGAGGGTGCAGACCAGATATCACTAAAGAGGTCACACAATTATTTCTACCAAGTGCAAGGACAGCTTATGATAACTGGTGCCCCCTACTGTGACTTCATAGTTTACACCAGGAATGATTTGTTTGTTGAGCGCATATATCCAGACAGAGAGACTATGCAACACCTAATTACAAACTTAGGAAAGAGCATTTCAAGGCCTTCTGCTGTAGAGAGTAGATAAAAACAAGATTGCATACCATTATCATCCTGGGTGTGTCGAGTAGGGTCCTGGGTGTGTGGAGTAGGGTCTTGGGTGTGTGGAGTAGGGTCTTGGGTGTGTGGAGTAGGGTCCTGGGTGTGTGGAGTAGGGTCCTGGGTGTGTGGAGTAGGGTCCTGATGCTCCATTAGGACACTATGCAGATGGATATATCCATAAATGTGACTATTAACAATAAATGTGACTATTAACAATAAATGTGACTGAGATTTGTACCACAGTGTCTTAATAATCTGTCATTGCACGTCTCAATGTATCTTAAGTTGAAAGACATCCTTTACCTAATGGTTTCAGCAGTGGCACTCTTCCTGGGGGGCTGTGGCTCTCTTCGCAGCTTTGGTGGGCGCCTTACTGATGATGGGCGATCCAAAGGTGATGCTGGCAGGGGATCAGGGTGGTCTAGGGTCGGTATGCCTTCAACGAAGTGCTGGTAAATAATGATAGAAATGCTGAGTTCACATGGTCTCTTTAAGATGCTTTAAAGAACATTCATGCAACATTGTAGGGACCACAACATATAAAATATCCCACACCAACTTGCTTTGCAACTCGCAATTCTTTAACATCGAGGTTTACTGCCATGGTATGTTAGAACTGGGAGATTAGTGCTACTGCTAACAGACACAGTTTAGACTAGCAGTCACTACCCTTTTTTCATTGAATTACACTGAGACAACTGAATTAGCTAATATCCAATGTCTAATGGTTAAAAACAAAGACATACAACTGTACAGTACCATGTTATGATGATACAAGTGATGTGACCATGAAGAGACTGTAGTCTACTACTAGCTGCAAGCGTTGTTAGGACAACAATAACGGTCTTAGCTAGACTACAGCTAACGCTAGCCAGCCTCGGCCATTTGTTTGACTTTAATGCCACACCATGATGCACGAAAACAATAATCTGTCCTCCATCGATTTAGTATTGCAACAACTTACCTTTGAGCAAACGTAGAAATGCATAGCTGTGCCGTGGTTTTTTAATTTGTTGACGTTCAGCTGTTGGTGTGGTCTGCCGCATAGCTTTATCCAACGTAAAAATTTTCCAACGTCCTTTGTTGGCTTCGGGAAAGGGAAAAAAACTACGTTTTCTACTCGATCCTTATACCTGCTGTCAGTGTTGCAGGTCCCATAACAACACCGTTTGACCATTTTAAAAAACACCAATCAGCTGAGTAGTGAAGGATCTTTGGTTGCTGTGATCGATGACAGACAGATGTCGGACAAGATGACGGACATCAGTGAACTCGGTATCTGATTGGTCAGATTGCCTGTCAATCAAACCCTGGCGAAAGGTCAATTGCTGGAGAGACTTGCATGAACAAACAGCGAAGAACAATCTGGCACCAGGTGAATAGTGAAGGGCTAATTTGTAGCCGGGATGAGAATCAGCACCTCCAAGTCCGAGTCCATGGTCCTCAACCGGAAAAGGGTGGAGTGCACCCTCCGGGTCGGGGATGAGATCCTGCCCCAAGTGGAGGAGTTCAAGTACCTTGGGGTCTTGTTCACGAGTGAGGGGAGGATGGAGCGGGAGATCGACAGGCGGATCGGTGCGGCGTCTGCAGTAATGCGGACTCTGCACGGATCCGTCGTGGTGAAGAGGGAGCTGAGCCGAAAGGCAAAGCTCTCGATTTACCAGTCGATCTACATTCCTGCCCTCACCTATGGTCATGAGCTTTGGGTAATGACCGAAAGAACGAGATCGCGAGTACAAGCGGCCGAAATGAGCTTCCTCCGCAGGGTGGCTGGGCTCTCCCTTAGAGATAGGGTGAGAAGCTCGGTCATCCGGGAGGAGCTCGGAGTAGACCCGCTACTCCTCCGCGTTGAGAGGAGCCAGATGAGGTGGCTCGGGCATCTAGTTAGGATGCCTCCCGGACGCCTCCCTGGTGAGGTGTTCAGGGCACGTCCCACTGGTAGGAGACCCCGGGGAAGACCCAGGACACGCTGGAGAGACTATGTCTCTCGGCTGGCCTGGGAACGCCTCGGGATCCCCCAGGAAGAGCTGGCCGAAGTAGCTGGGGAAAGGGAAGTCTGGGCTTCCCTGCTTAGGCTGCTGCCCCCGCGACCCGACCCCGGATAAGCGGAAGAAAATGGATGGATGGATGGATAATTTGTAGCCTCCACTAATCACCTGATGCAGCCCAGCTGCGAGGGTCAATGAATGGAGTAGTGGAGGGGGCGTGGCAGACAGACCGTGACACATATGTAAGGTAGATATAGCATAAGGTGGATATAGACATACGTAAGGTAGATATAGACATATGTAAGGTGGATATAGACATAAGGTATGTGTAACAAGTTCACAGAGTGGGCGGACACAGGCTTGGCGTTATTGAACGCGTGGTTCGCTTTATTCTTCAAAGCGAACAACAGGTAAATCATTGGCTGCACGTCTCGTGCACCGTGGGGTCCACAACACGGTGGCCTGGCTCTCGGGGCTTTCGTCCCCACTCGCTCTCCACGGGACCGTCTCTCTCTCTCTCTGATCAACCCCTACTGAAAGGCAAAGCAGGCACATAAATACACACTTCCTGATTGGGTCTGATTGCGGACACCTGTCGGCAACCAGACCCAATCGCCCCCGCCGACCTGGTGCTCCATACTCCCCCCTACCGGCGAGACTCCGCCCCCCTCCACATACCCCCACCGCCCGACATAGGCCGGGGACCCATCCGGCCGTAGCCTACTCCCCCCCCCCCGGAACGGGAGAGGAAGTCAGCCACGACCATCTGCGACCCCGGCCTGTGGGCCACCCGGAAATGGAAGGGCTGCAACGCGAGGTACCACCGGGTGATCCTCGCGTTGGCCTCCTTCATCCGGTGGAGCCACTGGAGGGGGGGCGTGGTCGGAATAGAGGGTGAACTGGCGACCCAGCAGGTAGTAGCGGAGGGCGCCGACCGCCCATCGGATGGCGAGACACTCCTTCTCGATGGTGCTGTACCGACCCTCCCGGTCCGATAGTTTCCGGCTCAGGTACAGCACCGGTCGGTCGGCCCCCCCCACCTGCTGGGTCAGGACCGCGCCCAACCCCCTATCCGACGCGTCTGCCTGCACGGAGAAAGGGAGAGCAAAATTAGGAGCACACAGGACGGCTTCCCCGCAGAGGGCTGTTTTAATAGCATCAAACGACACCTGACATGGCTCCGACCACTGGACCGTATCTGGGGCCCTCTTCCGGGTGAGGTCGGTCAAGGGGCTGGCCAGGTCGGAGAAGTTTGGGACAAACTGCCGATAGTACCCCGCCAGCCCCAGGAACCGCCTCACCTCTTTCTTGGTCCGGGGGCGGGGGGCGGCCGCGACCGCCGCGGTCTTACCGACCTGCGGCCGGACCTTCCCCCGCCCCAGGTGGAACCCCAGATACTGGATCTCCCTCCGCCCGATCACGCACTTCTTCGGGTTGGCCGTGAGCCCCGCCCGTCTCAGCGACTGAAGGACGGCCGCCACCCGCTGCATATGCTGCCCCCAGTCGTCTCCATAGATGACTATGTCGTCGAGGTAGGCGGCAGCATATGCAGCATGAGGCCGCAGCACCCGGTCCATCAGCCGCTGGAACGTGGCTGGGGCCCCGAACAACCCGAACGGAAGTACCTTGAATTGGTATAGACCGAGCGGAGTGGAGAACGCCGTTTTCTCTCGGGCTGCTGGAGACAACGGAATCTGCCAGTAGCCCTTCGTGCAGTCCAGGGTCGTGTAGTAGGTGGCCATGCCAAGCCGGTCCACAAGCTCGTCGATCCGAGGCATCGGGTAGGCGTCGAATTTAGACACCGCATTCACCCTACGGTAATCCACACAGAACCGGACAGCCCCGTCCGGCTTCCCCACAAGCACGACGGGGCTGCACCAGTCGCTGTGGGACTCCTCGACGACGCCCAAGTCTAGCATTGCTGCCAATTCGCGCCGTACCACGTCTTGCTTGTGTACGGGCAGCCTGTAGGGGCGTGTCCGCACCGTTAACCCCGGTTGCGTCTCGATGTCGTGAGTTATTAACGGGGTGCGACCGGGCAGGGGCGAAAAGACGTCGGCGAACTGGAGCTGTAGAGAGACCACGTCCGCCGCCTGACTCTCCGACAGATCCTCTCCTCGGCCGACCGGAGGGACAGGCCCCGGGGCAGGGACTTCCGGTCCAAGCTCCTCTCCCTCCGGTAGCGTCGTGGCGAACGCGACCGGGACCACATCATTCCACCTTTTCAGGAGGTTGATGTGGTAGATCTGTCGGGCGTCGCCCCTGTCCGACCGCACTACCTCGTAATCCACGTCCCCAACTCGCCGTGTGACCACAAAGGGACCTTGCCACTTCGCGAGTAATTTGGTGCTAGAGGTGGGCAACAGAACAAGGACCTTGTCCCCCGGCGTGAGATCGCGTAATCTAGTCCCTCTGTCGTACAGGCGTTTCTGATTCTCCTGGGCTTGGCGCAAATGCTCACGTGACATTACCCCGAGCGAGTGGAGCTTTGCACGCAAGTCCATGACGTACTGGATTTCGTTTTTGCTGTCGCTGGACCCCTCCTCCCAGGTTTCTTTAATGAGGTCCAGGACGCCCCTGGGCCTGCGCCCATAGAGCAACTCAAACGGGGAAAACCCTGTGGAAGCCTGAGGCACTTCCCGCACCGCAAACAACAGAGGGTCTAGCCATTGATGCCAATTTCGAGCATCCTCCAGTACAAACTTCCGGATCATGGACTTTAACGTCCGGTTAAACCTCTCACACAAGCCGTCTGTGGCTGGGTGATAGACGCTCGTGCGGATGGCCTTGACCTTCAACAACCCGTAAAGTTCCTTGATCGTGCGTGACATGAAATTGGTGCCCTGGTCAGTGAGAATCTCCTTTGGGATTCCCACCCGCGATATGACGTGAAACAATGCCTGCGCAACACTCCTCGCGGAGATATTGCGCAACGGAATTGCTTCCGGGTATCGGGTTGCGTAGTCGATCAGGACTAACACAAATCGATACCCTTGTGCGGAACGTTCTAATGGCCCGATAATGTCCATGCCCACGCGATCGAATGGGACCTCCACCAGGGGAAGGGGCCGCAAGGGAGCCCTGGGGATGGCCGGGGGATTCACCAACTGGCACTCGGGGCAGGAGGCGCACCAGCGGCGCACTTCCGCCCGAATTCCCGGCCAATAGAACCGGGCCATTATCCGGTTCAGTGTTTTGTCGTACCCCAAATGGCCCGCCATTGGGTTGTAATGCGCCGCCTGGAAAATCATTTCCCGGCGGCTCCTGGGTACCAGCAACTGGGTAACAACCTCCTCACTCTGGGTGTCACGACTCACCCGATAAAGCCTGTCCCTAATCACCACAAAGTGTGGGTAAGTCAGCACTGCGTCTGGCTGTACCCGAAGACCATCAATGGAAATCACTTGGTCGAAGGCGGAGCGTAGAGTAGCGTCACGAGACTGCTCAAGGGGGAAATCGTCCACCGGTGGAAATGTCGACGCTCGGCCCTCGGGCTGAGAACCTCCCGCCTCCTCCCCCGATCCCTGAGCAGCGTCGGACACCCTCGCATCGGCGCAGAACACAGCACATGACTTACATGTCCCTATCTGTCGTGTCCGTACCCCCGCACTCTCGCTAACTGCCCCTGGAAACCCAGCCCAATCTATCCCTAGAATCAGGGGGTACGTGAGGCTCGGACTAACCGCCGCCTTGACCCTATGCGTTTTTCCCCCATAACGAATTTCGATAGGGACCAAGGGATACGTGTGAACATCCCCGTGTATGCATCTCACCGCAACGCTCGACGCCTCGAGCAATGCCTCGGACCGCACCAGGCGCTGATGGATCATGGTCTGCATACAGCCGGAATCCAACAGCGCCTGGTACGTACCCCGTTGTATCCTCACCGGGATACGGTACGCCTCGCCGGGACCGTAGGGAGGGATCGGGGCACCGGTGACGCGGACAACCTGGCCCACCTCCATCATCGGGCAGTCCCTCCGAAGGTGTCCCGGCCGTCCGCACCGCCAACACCCCTCCCTTGCCGTCTGATGGCCCGCCTGCAGGAGGGGGGGGGAAGGTGATTCATGCGCCTGCTCTGGCGTAGGCCCCCCCCCCCCACCTCGCTCTTGGTAGCGGGGTGGGTTTGTACCCTCGCAGGGCCGCCGCCCCGGTCCGCGGGCTCGGGGTTGGTGCTGGTGGTCTTCTGTCGGTCGAGGGGGGAATCAGGTGGCCCTCCGCGATGTTGACGGCCGCCGAGAGGCTCTCGGGCCGGTGGTACCGGACCCAGGTGGATGTTCTGGCTGGGAGCCCCTCGACGAACCTCTCGAGGGCCACCTGCTCCACGATCTCCTCGGGGTTGTTCCTCTCCGGGGCCAACCACCTCCTCGCCTGGTCCCGCAGCTGCTGGGCGTAGGTGAAGGGCCGATCGCCTTCTGAGAAGGTGAGGGCCCGGAACCGGCGGCGATGTTCTTCCGGGTTTAGGCCTAGCCGGTCCCGGATGGCCTTGTCCACCGCCTCGTAGTCCCGCTGGGCCCCTGCTGGTAGACTGTGGGCCGCGAGCTGGGCCTCGCCCGTCAGGAGCGGCAGGAGGCGGTGAGCCCACTCCTGGCGTGGCCACCCGGAGACCTCGGCCACCCCCCGGAACGTCTCCAGGAAGGCCTCCGCGTCGTCGGTCTCGCCCATCTTGGGGACGTGGA
Source organism: Merluccius polli (assembly GCA_030340625.1). NCBI lineage: Eukaryota > Metazoa > Chordata > Actinopteri > Gadiformes > Merlucciidae > Merluccius > Merluccius polli. The sequence continues at coordinate 131,692 of JAOPHQ010004584.1, forward strand.
TGTGGCCCACCGCCCCCGCCGCTCTGGGTTCTCGATCGCGGTTGCTGGAGACGAGGAGCTCCTGGAGGACCGCCCGATCGGCGGTCAACGACTGGCCCAGCTCCAGGAGCACCTCGTTCTGCGTCCGCTGTAGTTGGGTCTGCCGGTCGGACATCTGCGTGAGATGTCCGAGTATTGCTGCCAATGGTGACTGCTCCATCGCCGCACTCTAGCCCCACATTGGGCGCCACTGTAACAAGTTCACAGAGTGGGCGGACACAGGCTTGGCGTTATTGAACGCGTGGTTCGCTTTATTCTTCAAAGCGAACAACAGGTAAATCATTGGCTGCACGTCTCGTGCACCGTGGGGTCCACAACACGGTGGCCTGGCTCTCGGGGCTTTCGTCCCCACTCGCTCTCCACGGGACCGTCTCTCTCTCTCTCTGATCAACCCCTACTGAAAGGCAAAGCAGGCACATAAATACACACTTCCTGATTGGGTCTGATTGCGGACACCTGTCGGCAACCAGACCCAATCGCCCCCGCCGACCTGGTGCTCCATACTCCCCCCTACCGGCGAGACTCCGCCCCCCTCCACAGTATGGCAAGCCGTTTAAACATTTAATCAGTAGCGGTAATTGCAATTGTAGATATCAACAATTGACTAGTTCGAATTCCAAGCCAACATATCCATAATGTAATTTTGACTAGTAGCAATTCTAATGAAAGATATCTACAATTCATTTCTTACTAGTGAAAATGTTAATTCTTGATATCAACAATTAATTTCTTACTAGTGGAAATGTTAATTGTAGATATCTGTAACTTAATTATAACTAGTCCACTTTTACCATTGACTTCTATTCAAACTCAATTACAGATATCTATAATTACATTTTGACGTGTTATAATTCCAAGTCGACATATCAATAATGTAATTTTGACAAGTTGCAATTCTAATTAATGATATCTACAACTCAATTCTCACTAGTATAAATGTTAATTTTTGATCTCAACAATTCAATTCTCACTAGTGGAAATATCAATTGTTTATCAACAAATCAATTCTTACTAGTGGCAATTTTCATTGTATATATTGTTCTTACATTACAGATATCATAAATGGAATTGTAGATATCTAAAATTAAATTCTGACCAGTCAAAATTAAAATATTGATATATCAGCTTGGAATTATAACTAGTAAGAATGTCATTACAGATATCTGGAATTGCATTTCAGATATCTAGAATTGCATTTCAGATATCTGAAATACAATTGTAACCAGTGAAAATTATGTTTGTACTAGTAACAATTATATTTGAGATATCTACAAATCCTTTTATAACTAGTCAGAATGTAATTTTAGATATCAAAAAATGAATCTCCACTAGTCAAAATGTCATTGTTGATATCTTCAATGGCGTACGTACATATCCAAAATGAATATGGTAATTTTGGCTACATTCGGCTACCAAAATGGATATAGTCATTTGTGCAATGATGACGAGCGAAAATGGAGCGAGAAGGACGAGAAGGACAAACCATGGAGCAAGAAGGACTTTCTAATACTGAGACCGCATACACCTTGATTATATGCCCGTTCAATGGCAAAACCTTTCTGTTGGGTTTTAATAATCAACTTCCACTCCAAAACAAATGTATGGCGCCAGTTGCCATGCCTTTATTTGTTAAATATACATGGTAGACATATAAGTCGACCAATGGCTTTGTGGTACTTCAATAACATGACGCCCACATACCGGAAATGCAATTGTTGATATCTGAAATGGGAAATTACATTTCCACTAGCCACAATCCTTTTTCAACATGGAAATTCAATTGTAGATATCTATAACCATTATTATTACTAGTGAAAAAGGAATTACTGATATCTATAATTAAATTAAAGATATCTCTAAATCAGTTTTGACTAGTCGAAATGTAATTTCTACATGTGAAAGTGTATTTGTAACATGTCTAAATTGTTTTACAGATATCTTAAATTAACATTTTAACTAGTCAAAATGACATTTTGACATGTTGAAATGTCAAAACTTTGTGAAAACTAAATCTTAAAATGTTGAAATGGCTTACCATACATAAGGTGGATATAGACATATGTAAGGTAGATATACTGTAGACATAAGGTGGATATAGACCAGTGGAGGCTCTCCATTGAGGAGAGGGAGGAAGATCCTCCTTAACATTGTTGAGAATAAAAAATGTAGATTGCTCAGACTATTGTAATGAATTAATGCCCTTAAATATGACTACTTTATTGCCTTTGAATATACAGTATAATGTTTGTTTCCCTGGGTAAAGGGACATTAGCACCCCCTATCGCCTATTGACAATTACTTCAGGGAGGAACGTCCTCCCTCCGTCTCCATTGACACCCATTCATTTCCCCGAAAGTACTGGTGGCCGGTGGATAACATGGGTTTCAATGGGAGAGAGGAGGAAAATCCTCCTGAGTGGGTGGGACCTTAAGGGGTCTGATTCGCTCAAAAATCTATCCGTCTGCGCTATGAACCAATAAGCAGGATCCCTGGCTGTTGCAAAGTGTTGCCAGATTGGTCAGATTTCCCACCAAATTGGGCTACTTTTAACCATGTTAGGCTGGAAAAATTATCATTGGGCGGGAAATCTGCCCAATCTGGCAACGCTGTCGATAACAAACCCGGGGGGTATACTACGAAGCTCGATTAGTGGGTTAGCGAGGTATGTTGCGCTCAAAGCCTGGGTTAGCTGTCCTACGAAAGTCGCTCTCTTTTAGCGTCGCTATATCACCATGGTAACTTATGCTGGCAATCAAACCTGGTCGGGAGGAGGTTTTCAGCTAAGACTTTCCGATTAGATCGGCTTCTTAAAGCTGAACACCGCTTTCGGGACAGATCCGATCCCTTGGCATTGCCTGAGGATATTCTTTATGAGAGATACAGGTTCTCATCAGAGGGTATTCGCTATTTGGTCGTCCTTGTTGGACCTTATGTAGGCAATGCTACAAAAAGAAGCCGTGCGCAGTGTGTCTGTGTTTCACTGCGATTTGTTGCCAGTGCACGGGTACATATTTGCATACAGTTGGTGATGCCAAAAATATAAGCAAAAAGGTGCCTTGCGATACGCAAGGTTGTAGCTGCCCTAAATACACTGCTAAATATGTTTGTGGTGTTTCCCAACTTTTTGCCAACACAAACTGTCAAGTTGCAAGTTATCAACTTGTAGGTGAAAGAAAACACCTGTATACGTGAATGAGCGGTAGAGTGGCGGTAGCGTGTCAGTCTTGAGATTCTGCGTGCTGGGTTCGATTCCCAAGTGAAGTACATTTATATGTATTTTAATAAGTTATATTTCTTATGTCATATGGAATACTTATTCATTAATGTTATGGAGTTATCCAGTTTGGTAATCTAGATGAGGGTAAAAGGCATGATGATGGAGAGGCAAGATATGAACCCCGGTCGCTGCGTCAGCTCACATACTAATCCACCACACCGCCGTCGCTACCTTCCAGCACATGTAATACGTTTCTTACATATAGGATGTATTTGAAAGGAATTCCCTAAATTACACAATAAAGCAAGTTGGAGGTTGCTTTTGCATTTTGCAATCATATGCACTCTAATGGCGAACAATTCTTACGCATTCACAGAATCTGCTATTTTTTGCCAGCACGCCTCCCTAGCCTTATTATGGGCAACTGTATCGCCCCTTGCCGTTATTTGCTTTTTAAACTCCTCATATGAGTTCATAATCACTACTTGCTCCTCCTGGGTGAAATACACAGCCCATGTTCGCTCCGTCGGATGCATTGCGTCAAGGTGAATGACGTTGGGTTACGCCCTTTTTATGTGAACGCGCATTGAAACTAAAGCGGAAAACCTGGCTTGACAAATTTACTTTAAGTGAGCTTCGTGGAACCGTTTAACTCTGATCGCGAGTTTCGTATTTAGCAATCAAGGTTTTCCCAAGAAAGCCTGGATATGTTCAGCGAGCTTCGTAGTATACCCCCCCGGTCTGCATTGCCGCGGTGCTCAGTCTAAAGAGACGCAGAGCAAAGTGAAATCTGCGATAGCAAGATCCTAAATGCACAATGGAAACATTGGAAACGGAGGACATTGGAAACGTTTTTGACTTGATCTATAAATGAAGTCCCTCAATCTGAATAGTTAGGCTTACAGCCCATGTAAATAGTTTTGAAATAATGTTCTTTTTTCCAATGGCATCCCACCCAGAGTCATCAAAAGCTGTGCTACACCGCTGGCTCCTGTCTTCACTGACATCTTCAAGATGAATACTATAGTGCCAGTACCCAAGAAAACCAGGGTGACTCGTCTGAATAACTACCATCCTGCATGGAGATTATTATAACTTTATTCAAGACTCAGGAAGGTCCACATAGACAGCACAGTCCAGGATGGGTTACGATCGTGCGCACCGCCCCCCCCCCCCCCCCCCCCCCCCCATCGGTCGTAGGTCCGGGATGGTTTACGATCACGCGCAAACCCCCCCCCGTCGGTCGTAGGTCCGAGGTGGGTTACGATCGCGCAGATTTACTTTTAGTCATTATTTAGGTAGCACACACATATTATGAATGCCTTCGACAGAATTCAAATTAGCCATTTTAATCTAGATTAATCTAGATTAATTCCAAGATTACAGTGAGATTAATCTAGATTAAACAAATTAATCTATGCCCACCACTAATATATAATTTATATATATATATATAAAACAATACAAAACATTTAAGAAAGATGCAAATGAGGCATTATCAATTATAATACAGACATATTTAAAACATACAAGCTTCGGGTCCAATGTTTCCAGAAGCAAGATGAGTACCTTGTGTCACTCTGAGAGATATCAATTAGAGACACAATAATCGTGTTCAAAGACCCAGTCAATCTGCCCATGCATCTATACATAAAATTTCTCAGAGCATCATTATATGCCACTTGAAGTTTTTTCATTTTCGCTTTACTATAATTACACCACAGGTGGGCAGTATACAGTGGAGTGCAATATGCTTTGAAGAGCGATATTTTAACATCAGTAGTACACATGTAGAATTTGCAAGCCAGCATGTTTGCCTGCCCATACAGTATACCACACTGACGCTGCACATCATCATCATCATCATCATCATCATCATCATCATCATCATCATCATCATCATCACAGAAGTCATCTCTTATCACATGTCCCAGATATTTAACCTTCTTTACAACCACTAGTGGTTCACCTGCCAGGGAGAAAGAAGGAAAGACAAGCTTCCTATCCTCCTTGGTTCTAGCAATCAGTACCACACTTTGCGTTGAGTTAAATTGAATATCATACATTATGCCATATTGAGAGCATATTCTAAGAAGCTGCTGCAGGCCAGCACTGGAGGGAGACAGTACCACCAAATCATCAGCATAAAGCATATGATTAATGAGGCTATCCCCCACCAAACAGCCAGTTCTACACTCCTTTAGCTCTTTAGATAGATGATCCATGTACAGATTGAATGGTAGCGGGGGACAGAATTCCGCCCTGCCGCACTCCATTGGAGACATAGAAGGGTGTGGACATACTCATCGCCCACCTAACTTGCATAGCTTGGTGAGAGTACCAGAACTGCAGTATCCTAATTAGGTAGGAGGGGACACCTCGCTCATGTAGTTTAACAAACAGTTTCCCATGATTGATACGGTCAAAGGCTTTTGACGCATCCAGGAAACACATGAAGACTGTGCTATTGCGTGATCTGTACCTATGGACAATTTCTTTAAGTGCATAAATACACAGATCAGTTCCATGCTTACTCTTAAAGCCAAACTGGTTATCTGTTGATACTATGTATTCTGTAAGCCTATCCATAAGGATCCCTTCTAGTACCTTGGATAGTATACTTGCAAGTGCAATAGGTCTATAGTTATCCATACTAATTTACCAGTCTTATTTTTAACTACAGGTACCAACAAGACATGATAACATGGATCCAGGAAGTATGCCATGCTTCATTAACCCAGAAAAGCATAGAGCAAGTAACACTGAAATACTTTGACTGGCGTATTTCAGATGTTCTGCTGTTATTTTATCTTGCCCACAGGCTTTGTTTATTTTAAGTTTCTCAATAGCATGAGATACTTCATCTGGCCAGATGACTACACCATCACTGAGAGGTATTTCACCTATGTTAAACACATCACTCTTCACACAATTAAAAATGTTCTCATAGTGTCTCATCCATAGCTCTGCAATGTTTTCAGTTTCAGTAATGCCATCGATGCTAGAAGGCCGTGGCATCTTGCTGTTGTTTACCACCTTCACCTCCTTCCAGAACTCATATATATTATTAATTTGTAACTTTTTCGCCATAGAGTTCGCCCTCATAGTCTGCTCATTTCTTTTTATAAAACGCACAGCATATTTGAATCTAGCGTTAGCCAGTACCATGTGCTCACAGACTGGGCCATGCCTAGGTTTGCTTGCTAAAACCCATCTTCTAGACGCATCTTTTGCCTCCATATGAACTTCATGAACATAGTCATTCCACCCTGGTCTCACAATATGTTGTTTCACCACTTTTCTTCTCAGTGGTTCACTTCCATCAACTAGACAGTTCACAATTTTATCATAAATTGCACACAGGTCATTATTATGATTTACATTCTTACAGTTGATATTCCCACGCATAATTGCATCAACAGGTAACTCAATATTTCTTAAGTGCACATCAGTCAGTAACTTGTAATATTGCAAGTCAACATCTGTGAGCCTAGCCCAGTCCAGCATCTCACTTGGTTTATGGCTGTCATTACAGACAAGCTCAGGTAGGCCCTTGATGTTAATGAACATAGAGATAGGAATGTGATCTACTGTGGTCATACCATATAGGATCTCAGCCTCCTCTATACAATCATGTGCATCAAATGTAGATATACAGTGGTCCAACCAGGATGTAGTATGCCAAGCTTCACTCACATGTGTATAGCTATCAGCTGGCAATAGTTCCTTACTGGACAGAATCACCTTGTTATCTTTGCAGAATTGTGTCAGGTGTTGACCAAAAAATGAGTTAGTATCTGATATATCAGCATTCAGATCCCCCAAGACAAATATGGATGTATACTCACTTTCCCTTATATAAGACCCAATAAAAGCAAGCTTATTCAAGTACCGGTACTCATCTTCATTTTTGTGACATTCATATGGAGTGTATACATTTAAGATTATAAAAACATTCTTATCATGCACCACGTTGATTCCTATGCACCAATACACATCTAACCTGATCACAGTGATCAATGAGTCAAGTTTATTATGCCAGAATATGGCCACACCACCTGGGATCCTGCCACGCAGAATCCTCGTGTTTAGGTCTGTCGTAGTTTCCCCTGCCCCATGGAAATCATTATGCACAGTAGGGCTGGGCGATTATGGAAAAAATAATAATCACGATTATTTTGATAGATAGTGAAATCACGATTAATAAACACGATTATTCATTGATTTAAAAAAAAGTGTTTATTGCACCATCAAAACTCAACTTTAAATATAACTTTTAGAAAAACAACCAGTAATAAATTAGTAACAAGTAAAAAAAATAATAATATATAAAAATAATAATAAAAATAATAGCTCCCAAGCTGTCGCGCGACAATGTGACGTCACAGGAGCGCCGTAACTATTTATACTCGCGCTGGTGGCCGCGACAGTAGTTGCAGTCTTCTCCTGAACAGAGGTGGCGCCACTGAGGAAAGGCTACCGACTTTTCTATTTCTACACAGTAGAAGAAGAGATCTACTAATACTGGTTCCCCTGTGTCTTTAATAGTGGTGGATTTCCTCGTTCGTTTGCGCGAACTAGTTCGCGTCGTTCAGTTCGCCATGAAGAGTCGTTCGTTCGTTCGTTCGTTCGTTCGTGTTTCCGGTAGCGCTGAATCATTCACTGACTCGTTCAGTCGTTCAGTCGTTCACTTAGCTCCTCCCTCGTTCGCGAATCACGAACGACTCGGCTCAGGGCTGTCATTCGCGAACGGCGAATGCCAGCCGAGTCGGTCAGACTCGGCTCCTCCTCGTTCACACAACATTCAAACGAATCACGAATGCAGCTGAGTCGGTCTCGGACTCCCTCGTTCTTCTCATTTACTAACTAATCATGAAATCACGATTCACAATCGTGCAATGGTGCTTGATGGAGTTAATAAATGTGTTAATAGCAAATACAACATTGTGTCTGGTTGAATATGTTAACATATGTATTTCATTTGAGTTCAACAGATTTATTTAATGTATGCATAATGACATGTCAGGATCAAAATGCCCGTTCCCCCAATTCAACGTAACGTTAGACAAACCAAACGCAGCGCGATGTGTGTGTGTGTGTGTGTGTGTGTGTGTGTGTGGGGGGGGGGGGGGGGGGGGGCGTAGTAGATTATTGGATGTTTAATATATCAGCAAGATAATAGACTTGGTAAAGTTAGACACACCAAACGCAGCGCGATGTGTGTGTGTGTGTGTGTGGGGGGGGGGGGGGGGGCGTAGTAGATTATTGGATGTATATCAGCAAGATAATAGACTTGATTTAGCAATGATGAGTTTTAAAGTTAATGATGTACAGTTGTGTTTATTCTGGGCATATTTTATATTGCGGGTCCCGGCCGGGTTGCGTGCGTGAGAAGGAAGCATGAAAGAACGAGACAGATTGACGAGACATTCAAATATTTTATTAATCTGGCATGACACAGAAAATACAAAGACAGCATGTATTTACCATTTCACTGATATGTAAATGTAAAAGGCAATATTCAAATGTGAAAGTGGTATTGTTAATGTGTCAACCATTCGAAAGCGTCCTAGACTGTCACAGACAGACAAACAACATACATTGGCTGGCTCTCGTGATGACGAGTCGTGAGTGACGTCTCAGTCCTCGAGTCAATCAGTCAGCGAACGACTCGCGAATCAGCGGCGCCGCGAATCAGCGCGTCAGAGAGACTCAGCGAACGAGACGAACGACGCGAACGACGGTGGCGAACTAGGTCAGTTCGTTCACTTTAAAGAGTCGTTCGTTCGAACTAGTTCGTTCGCGAACGACCCATCACTAGTCTTTAATTTCTTCATCATTAGACATTCAGTTAAGGTTGAGTTCACCGGGATGTCTCTCATTATACAGCATTATGTCTATTGCTTTACATTGCTATTATTCTACATCACTGCCACACCTGGTCAGCCATCAACAGTCCAGTGTATGGCAGCAGTTCTCATATGAATAGTGTTTGTAAGCATCTATCTTAATAACTTAATGATTATTTTATATAATTGTATTTTATAACTTACTGCCGCTTTGAGATAGTTTTCCAGCCACATAATTCCACTCGTCTTTGACCACAACAACAGTAGACAGCACTTACGTAAAACCACGGTTTATTAGCGAAACAATATAAGCCTACACCACACAATAACATAGAACATATAAAGAAAGATGCCAAAGTAGAATGCTACGGAATGATAGCGCTGCGGCACGGCGCTCCTGGGACGCTGCTGAGACGTTCCGCGGCGGCCCGGTGGAAATGCTCTCATTGACTAGAGTGGCAGCGATCAGCAGCGGTGACCGCGGCGCAGTGGCAGCGATCAGCAGCGGTGACCGCGGCGCACGGCCCCGGTGGAAATGAGCAGGCGCATTAAAATCTGCCTTCGAACTCGTCCGTGTTTCTGTTTCCGCTTTGTCGGATCTCGCCGGCGAGATCTACGTCATTTTGACGTCACATTGTCGCGTGACAGCTTGGGAACGGCGAGTATACTGCGGCCTTAATTTGCGCGGTGGAACATTAATCGTTTTTCTTCGATTACAGTGTTTTCATGATCGTGAGAAGCCAAAATCGAAATTGTGATCAAATTTCGATTAATCGTCCAGCCCTAATGCACAGTGTTCAGTTTGTCCAGATCTTGAATAGATAAAAAACTCTCTTGCAAACAAACCACATCAGCATTCTCTAAGTTTGTCAATAACAATGCGTTGGGCTCTCGCTCCAGCGCCCTGTCCAAGTCGCAGACCACGGGAGTTATAAGACACAACTCTCATACACACACGCCTCCGGTTAGGACAAATTACTTTTTTTTTTTTTTATGACAGTCCTGGGCCGGCCCAAAGATGTGCATCGGGCATACCGGGCAATTGCCCAGTATGCCCTATACTGTGTTAGTTAACATTACTATGCAGTTTGCACGTTAGCTACTTGAACTGAGAGTATTTCTCATTGTAACAATAAATAAACATGATTTGTTTGCATAAAGCAAGCATTTGTCTATTCTCATGTTGAAAAGAGTATTACCTCATAGATCATAGTTAATCGTGATTAATCATGATTAACTATGATCAATCATGTGATTAATCGAGTTAAATATTTTAATCGATTGACAGCCCTAATATACAGGTATATATATATATATATATATATATATATATATATATATATATATATATACAGATATATACAGATAGATAGATAGATAAATACTGTAGATAGATAGATGAGAAATATGGGATTCGTCCATCTTGATTGTTGTCTTTATTCTCTTCAATTCATATATTTTAATTATATCTTTGAACTGTACTGCTGCAGTCATAAAATCAGCTTTGATATATAAAGGTTATTAGAAAACTTTTTTTGGTTAATCGAAAAAGAATATATATGAATGGAGAATAATTAGATAACACACCATATGTTATCTAAATAGAGATTTATTATGTGCTATTATTAGGGATGCCACTAATGTCCATTTGTTCTATTAATTAATTTAATTTATATCCTCCATTTTATTCAGATAAAATTCAAACGTAGATTCAATCCAATGGAAAATCTAGCAAATGAGCAATTGTGGCTTATTTAGCATTTATTTAAATCTTGAAACCAGGATAAAATAGATCAAAGTTATCTTAGTAATAATACGTAGTTGGTAATTGAATCAACATGAATACACTATACTAACAGTGTTTTGTGCCATCATGTAGATTCATGCATGTGTGATTTCTCTTCATGTGCTTGTGCGTAATGAGCATTACGCTAACGAAGTACGCTGGTGCTGCTGTGGAATGCTTTGGAAACTTTGCACAATGTACTTTGCACACCTTTTAGTTTTGTCACCCATTGAAGTAATCCCATACTTTCAATTCAAAGCCTTGGGTCTTTGCAAACTTTTATGCTGAACCTCGTTTTTAACCGAGTAGGACTCTCGCTGCAGCCGCCAGCTACAGCTTTCAGCAACCAACGATACTGTAGCTTTGCTCAACTATTATTGAAGGAAAACATTTGATACACACAAAAAAAATATATATATATATTATTATTATGCATTGATTAAACATATTTACATTCATCACCAATGATGTAGTCGAATTGCAGCAGCCCTAGCTGTTATGGTGTTATTCCTCTATGAATCCAACTTGTATTGAGGTTAATGGTAATGCAGATATACTCAAAGGCCTTCCCTTTAACCTTTGACAATAATCCACACAGTGCACATCAGGTGGCCAGGGTGCTGCACTCCCAGCTGAAAGGTCCTGGGTTCAGTCCCCCACTGTCCCCCCTGTCTTACCTGTAAGCATACTGGAGCCCCTACTTAGCTGTATTGCATGATACTATAACAATACAATGTGACATCTTGTAGGCTGAAATGTGCACATTGGCAGAAGGAATATCATTATGTGTGTGTCATGCTATGTGAAGTGCTATTCTCACAATGTCAAAAGACTGTGAGAATAACACCTAATATATGAATCGCATGGTTATTTACTATCAAAAATTGTTATAGTAGATGATAAGAATAGATGAATAGAAATTGCAATCGCCATTCATGCCCCCCTTGTGTAAAGCAAATTACTCACAAAGAACAAACCAAGAAAATACCTGGAAGATGAGGCACGCTTTAATAATGTATGAAAGAATAATTAAAATACAAGGGTGTTGATTCATATTTTGCGGTAATTCTGTCTTAAAATTACAACTTTTAGCTTGCACTACTTTTTGTGTTCCTGGAAACAAACGGCAATAACTGGAGAAATAATGAGATTCATATGGAATGCAGACGTTAACTTATTACCCCAGGAAATAGAGATGATCTTAATAATGACATGGCAATGGGAAAGCTTTCTAAACATAGTCTCATCCGAGTCTGGTCGAGGTTGACAGTTATTAATGTTTCATTTAGCGCAAGCTGCTTATGTTACGCTCACATCATAGCCGTGCAGTTATTGAACGATAATCAACACCCCTCCAGCCAATCAGAATCGAGTATTCACCCGGGTCATGGTATATAATAATAATAATAATAATAATAATAATAATAATAAAGTACTGCTATATATAAAGTATCAACATTTATAATAATTATATAGCTGTGACTCCAAAATGCGCCAAAATTAGAATTATTTTTTTCTCTGCCATACTATATTTAGATATGTGTGTGTCATCCCATATAGGGCCGGTCAGGGCTCTGTAGATTGACTCAAATGGACTGCACCTGGTAACCCTCTTTGAACAAACATTACATCATTGCATGCATACATTACAACATACTGTATTGTATTACAAATTACAAATGAGAATATATATATATATATATATATATATATATATATATATATATATATATATATATATATATATATATATATATATATTGCAGTGCCCGTTCAAAACATGCCTGTTCGGAATGGGCCGATAGCTAGCTTGGCCTCTGGTATTTTTTCGGTGCCCCTGAAGTGCAAACAAACAAAACAGAAAACACAATGGCAAATCAAAAAACACAACAACAAATTAAAAAACACAACGGCAAATCAAAAAACACAACAACAAATCAAAAAACACAACGGCAAATCAGAAAACACAACGGCAAATCAGAAACGACAACGACATTAACCAAACCGGAAAAGGTAGGTACCCTCGGGCGACATGGATCGTCGCTGATTGGACTGGGTGGTCCGTCCTTTGAACCGGAAGGACATGGTTTACATGTTTTCAAAATCTGAGCGCCGCTAGTGACAACGTACGCGCTGCTTTTGATGCAGGACATGGATATGATGTGATGCTGGATATGCTGTCATCGCGGCATGTTCGTTTGTTGCTGTTTGTCTGGCGGTGTTGTCCTTCCGGTTCAAAGGACGGACCACCAGTCCAATCAGCGACGATTTATGTCGCCCGAGGGTACCTACCTTTTCCGGTTTGGTTAATGACGTGTTTTCTGTTTTGTTGTTGTGTTTTCTGATTTTCCGTTGTGTTTTTTGATTTGTTGTTGTGTTTTCTGTTTTGTTGTTGTGTTTTCTGATTTGCCGTTGTGTTTTTTGATTTGTTGTTGTGTTTTCTGTTTTGTTGTTGTGTTTTCTGATTTGCTGTTGTTTTCTGTTTTGTTGTTGTGTTTTCTGATTTGCCGTTGTGTTTTCTGTTTTGTTGTGTTTTCTGATTTGCCATTGTGATTTGCACTTCAGGGCCACCGTATTGCTGCTTGCAGCTTTCTCGAGAACCACTCATCCAAACAACTTCACACTCAACACCACTTCCTTTACTTCCTTGGGTCCTCAGCAGTACACCCGCCAAGCGTGAAGTCGATCAGATGAACGGTTGTCAGGAAAATCGAAGTACAGACATACAGACATACAGAGACTCCTCCATTTATATTTCTGTGTGTATCTACAATTATCATTATTATCAGTTACGCCCTATAAATGCACGACGAATGTATTTGGTTTTCGTGGATGAGGTACTATTATGATGTGATTCATGAATTCCTTAATGGGTAGCATTATATTACTGTAACCTTCCATGTTATTTCCCTGGCAGAAATCATGTGTATAGCATTGTGTGTGTGTGGCCATGGTCTAGTACATTAACATGCGGCAGCCTTGCCAGCCACTCAACCCCTGCAGTAATTGGAAAGCGTCAGCGAGCCATTGTTTTGCGGGGAAGGAGAGATGGAGAAAGCGAGCGACGAGATACAGAGAAAATAAGAAAAGCAATTCAGCAGAGTTTTGTCTCGGAAAGAAAAGAATCTGGCAGAGAACGGAAGGAGCAAAAAGGGAAGACTTGGAAAGGGGGAAAGAGAGAGAAAAACGATGAGTAGGGGGGTATGAATGGAGGATCGGAGGGAACGGAGTGATTGATGGGACATGCTCGGAGAGAGCGCTGTTCGGCGGAGACGGAGGGAGAGGTTGAAAGAGAGAAGGAGAGGGAGGGGTTTACAAATTCTGACTCATGCAAAAGAAATGTTGCACAGGGCAGTGTCACGATGTCTTCATCCATGAACCCAAGCTGTTTGAAGATCACTCACAGTAAGTTATTTATGTTGCTCACACACAGACATATGTGTGTGGTTAGTGCGCGCATGTGTGTGTGTGTGTGTGTGTGTACGTTTGAGCATACACAACAGCAGCAAATGTGATGAATGGATGGAAGGCAAGGAGGAGCCCCAACTCTGTCCTATTAGAATTCACCACCCAGCGAGAGATAGAGAGAGGAGGGGTGGCAGAGAGAGAGAGAGAGAGAGAAGGGCGGTAGAAGGTGAATCTAGGCGAGGGGATGGAGGAAGGAGAGAGGGGTGGAGCGACAATTAAATCGAATAGGCTGGAGCTTTCCCCCACTACCGCCCTCCTACACACGCACACACACACACACACACATAGAAACACACACACAGACGCACATGCTCACAGAGCCTGCCTTGGGGAGCCATGGCGCATGCCTGCTCCAAGGCAAGCAGGCAGGAGATCAATTGCGCTGTGGGGCGTGCACGCGTGTGTGTGTGCGCGAGCGGTGTTTGGCATAGCGACATGCTGGCTCTGGCGTATGTCGGGCTAGTGGAGGTGTGCAGCAGCGTTAGCCGTGGCGGAGGGGACTGCGTGTGCCAGGAGGATGCGCTGTTAGAATGCACATAGAGGGCTGCTGGTGTGCAAGCAAGAGCGAGAGGGACAGCCACCGCGAAGGGGAAGGACGGAAGCCGCAGAGCAGAAGCAGCGACGGAGGAGGCGGCGACGGCAGAAGCACCGTCCAGGCGCGCGCGCGTGTGTGTGTGTGCGTGTGTGTGCAAGTGTGCACGTGTGTTTGTGTGTGTATGTGTGTGTGTGTGTGTGTATATGTTCAGTGGAGAGGAGAGGACAACGCAGCAGGATTCCCGGGAGAGAAAGGAGTCTGGAGTCGGGGAGCAGAGAAGTCGTCTCTATCCCTTCCTCCTCCCCCCCCCCCCCCCCCCCCCCCCCACACACACACACACACACACACACACACACATTGGGAGAAGCAGGGACCCGGGACCCCCCCAGTCAGGCTTTGTAGCCCAGCCTGGGCACACCAGGGCTGGGGGGCTTCCACCGGAGCCCCAACTCGTGGGGATGTTTGACTCAGGAGGGCTGGCAGACTGACCTGTTCAGACACACACACCACCACCCTCTCTTGACCGCTTCTTTTTTACTTCCTCTTCGGTTTGGATTCGAAGTGTGTGTGTGTGTGTGTGGGGGGGGGGGGGGGGGGGGGGGGGGGGAGGGGAGACGGACAGCGTGAGAGGGAGAGGGGGAAGGTTGTGTGTGTGGAGAGGCATTGATAAGAGTCTCCTCTTGCTCTCTCTCGTCCTCTCTCTCTCTCTCTCCTCTTTCCAATGGAACAGTAACTGTTGAGCTCGTTGATTTGCTTCTTCCTCCCCGTTGGACCCAGAGTGGGGGAGAGAAAGGGGGGGTGCTACTACTAGCCTTTCCCTCCTCCTCTTCCATCACCACCATGTCGGTGACCACTGGCTTCAGCTACCAGCTCCCCGGCATTACCACGGTAACCTATGTGTTTGTTTACAGCCCTGGGACTGTCCAGCGGGACCCCAGCCCCCCCCACCACACCCCTCCACCAGCGCTCAGCGGCCCCCGAGGGCCCAAGAGGAAACTCTACAGCGCCGTCCCGGGACGCACCTTCATCGTGGTCAAGCCGTACTCACCACAGGGGGAGGGCGAGATCCAGCTGAATCGTGGCGAGAGAGTCAAAGGTATGTCGTGCTGTAGCCCTATGAACTCATCTGTTCCTTCAACTGTTTTTGTTAGTTCATTGTAGCACCAGTATAACAACCTTCCATTCATTGAGTCAAATCACTATATCTTCCTCATTATTTGATGTTACATCCCACCGTGTGTCACCATATTAGATTATGTCTGAGATACAATGCACAATAATTCTTCACATGGCCAGACTGTGTTATATTGCACTCTGTTGCTGAAAGTTATTTCAGTGTCATTGTATCAAGTGCTGAATATGATTTGCAATGGCTGCGTTTCATTTCTTGGTTGTTTTTTTTTCATAATTTTTTTTTTCATTTCCGCTGTGTTCCAGACCACAGTTTTACACTAGCTTCGCTTTCATGTGTATGTATATGTATGTGCTCTTGTTTCCATTCATGCTTCACTCCAGACTATGACTGTAATGACGTGGAAGGTAATCATATTCCTCTAACCCTGCACCCCCATGCACCTCACCTGTCTGAACCACCTGTCTCTACCCTCACCTGTCTCGACCCTCAACTGTCTCTACCCCCCATCTATCTCAACCCTCCAACCCATATTACAAAAGTAATATATAGAGTTAGAGTTTAGTTGTAAGTTAGCATCGGTGTTGTGACCCTGTAGTGAAGCTCCTGTGAAACATGTGTTGTGACCGGTACCAGCTCTGCTTGCTCTACTAGCCCTCACCTATCTCTACCTGGCTCTAACCCTCACCTGTCTCTAACCTCACCTGTCCCTGTCCCTACCCCTCTCCTGTCTCTACCCCTCACATGTCTATACCCTCACCTGTCTCTACCCCACCTCTCTCACTCTCTACCCTCACCTGTCTGAACCCATCACCTGTCTCTACCCTCACCTGTTCATACCCCTCACCTGTCTCTACCCTCACCTGTCTCACTCTCGACCCTCACCTGTCTCTTCCCTCACCTGTCAGAATTCTCACCTGTCTCAATCCTCCAACCCATATTACGAAGGTAATATGTAGTGTTAGAGTTTAGTGGTAAGTTAGGCGGTGAAGCTCCTGTGAAACGTGTTTTGTGACTGGTACCAGCTCTATTGCTCTGCTAGCCCCCACCTGTCCCTACCCCTCACCTGTCTCTACCCCTCCCCTGTCTCCAGCCCTCACCTCACCTGTCTCAAAGTAAATCTGTATCAACCCCTTACATGACTAAACCCCCCACTTTTGGCAGTTAAGATCAATAACCTGTTGGAATGTCTTAGCTGTGTGTTCACAGCTCCTCCAACACACTGGATTACATTGACAACAAGTGTGTTAGAACGGCGTGAACCCATCTAGCGTGCCTACACCAATGTAGACCGGTGTATACATCTGTACACCAGGGTTTTCTTCAGAGGGAAGCCGTGCAAATCGATGCAGGTCCCATGTGCTGTTGAGTTGTTGGTATTCATGCACATACTGCTGACACTGACAGCTCTTCTACCTCCAGTGTACAGCAGCTTATCTCTCCTTTGTCACCTGTCCACAGATGCATGGCTACACCCTGATCCTCCCCCGCTACATGCTGTCACCCTACACAGATCCTCATGGTTCACACCCATGTCGGCTCCCTGGCACCTTGTGAGCGGAGTGGGGTGATCGGGCAAACCCCAACCCCACGTTTCTTCCACATGTTTTCATAAGGGTGCAAAATTCACATTAAGTCATTGAGATTAGGGGGTCGATTTGAAACCACAAAATATGATGGAAAATTATTAATTATTATGCATTTACACTTCCTACCCCTCAACCACGCACACACAAACATACACATGAAAAGACAAACACTGACATGAAAACACACAATCTTCACCATTTTCCAACATTATTATCTACTTTGATGTTGATCTTCTCTGTCTTTTCTTCCTTCTGGTGGCTGTGTTCCAGCGTTCACCACAGTCTATCTGTGTCCCCTCCCTTCGATGCCTGGTCACTTAGCTGTGAACCTGTTCCTCTGTCCCCGCCCCTTCTTACCCACCCAGTGACCTTATGAACATGTACCTTTCTACTGTGTTGATCCTTAAAGAACCGGGATGTTGCAGGCGGGAGGATGATGCCATTTGAAAAGAGTACTACTACAGCATTGTTTGATTGGGATTTCAACCTGTTTACGAATAATCAGCCGCACATGCTGGTTGGTGTGTTTAGACCATCAGTGTGTTTAGACCATCAGACACAAACAACACCTTTTTCTCAGTTACCTGGAAGATGTGCAGGTTGGTTAGAGATGTGCAGGTTGGAAGGGAATTTAGCCACGGTGTGTCACCGTCCACTTCTTCTGGTGGAATTGGCAAGGCCTCTTCCAAACTGTGGATTGGCGTTGAGTACTGTGGTTACTAGCACTGGGAAAACAAAATGAAACAATTAACACGTCTCCCTCTGGTGAACAACTAAATGACGCAACTAGAAATGTCCTTGGCTTGCTGTATTTATGCCGATGTTGCCGCTTATGTGAAGATTGTAACAATAGGAAGTTTGTCCTTGCGCAGGGTCTACTGTGACCTCCAAGTTGTGGTTCTGTTGGCTCGTGGCAACAGACCCATTACCAAATCTGTAGCCCAACACACAGTGATCTCCCGCTGCATGAAGGAAACAAGCTTACACTCTTATTGCTGCCAGCTCCAGGCCACAGCCAAACAAACCATCTGGCACCATTACGCAACGCTGGCCATCATGGCTGATAACCGGGTTGCGTTGTGAGTCTATGCAGCTGTGTTTAGGATACAGAGTAAGGTGACACATGGCTTACCATCACCCGCATCAGCCCTGATGGACATTATTAACTGTATATATATATATATATATATATATATATACACAAGCTTGGCACATGTTTGGAATAGGCCACATCCAGCCTGAATGGCCTTCTGATACATAATGCATTTCATCTCATTTGCATCCATATAAATGAATGAGTTGCTAATAGTTTGATGGCTCATTTTCACTGGACACCATGAGAAGATAAGAGTAATGGTAGCTAGAGGATGATTTATCCGTCTGCTGTTCTCTTATCCTCCTCAATCGACGTGGCATGCCCTTGTAAGGGGTTATTAATTGATCATTATATGTTGATAAGTTGTGATTGTGCTGCGCTTTGTATGTTTCTGTAAAGGTACATTTCCTGAATTATTCCTATAACATTAGTAGGAATGTCCTCCTTCACTCTTCTCTACATCTCTTCTCTTCTTGTCTCTTCCTGTTAATGTTTTTGCGCCATGGTAACTAGCAGAGGAAAATCCTTACGATGAGATCCATTCGGGTAAACACTGGTTACAGCTCCAAGATAAACGTGTGTGAGAGCATGCATGGGTACGAATGCAATTCATGAGGTGTGTGTGTGTGTGTGTGTGTGTGTGTGTGTGTGTGTGTGTGTGTGTGTGTGTGTGTGTGTGTGTGTGTGTGTGTGTGTGTGTGTGTGTGTGTGTGTGTGTGCGCACTAGTCTGGGTGCTGTTCTAGCTTTGTCATCAGTGTAAATGTGTTGTGGTGATTCTATGTTATATAATGAATGCAAGAATGTCACACTTAGCAGTGTAATGCAGACTATGGATGTCATTCCTAGAGGGGAACCATACCTCTGGGCAGGATGTATTAATTACCCTTGCCTGCAGCATATCTGAACACAAAATACCAATTAGACTGGAGATAATAAAGAATACATAACTAGAATAATGCATTAGGGGTTAAGTGTATTGCTGTGAGAGATTGGGGTCTACCCGGACTCCCAAGGTAAAAAGAGCAGTATAGAAACCTATTATCCAAAATAAACTTGGTACAAACAGTGTTCTGCAGCAAAGGTCAGAAAGTGTCACATCTAGGAATTTCAAGTGTTTCTTTTTGCCTGCAGTTTCAATTAATAAAACTGCATCCTATATTTGGGGAAAAAATGTACATCACAATTTGGGTTGTGATGTACTATGATAGAACACACCCTAGGACCAAACAACTGCTAAATTATACATAAACAATTATATAGATAACATATTAGCTACTGTACAGGAAATACAGTCTCTCTCTCTCGCTCTCTTTTTCTCTGAATTAAAATTAAATAAAATATAGAATTTTCAGAATTGCAATTTTGAATTTGTTATTCCTTCCTTTCTACCACAACGCTTCAAATTAAAGTAATTATTAAGAAAATCAAATCTGTGATGTTAACATCACAGATTTGTAGAAGCTCTAATGCTTAATGCCTGAATTATTAGTTTTAGGTAGATCTTACTTACGTCCAGAGTCTCACAAAATGTCACCTTTTTTCAAATGTTTTAAATTTTTTAAATGCTCTATAGCAGACACAGCATGTGAAGAAGTTGAAGAAGACGGTGATGAAGGTAATATATAGAGTTAGAGTTTAGTGCCAAGTTAGCATCCATGTTGAGAACCTGTGGTGAAGCTCCTGTAAAACGTGTCACAATATGCTAATCATATGGTACACCTCCAAGTCTTCCAGTCTTTAGCGTTAGCTCTCCCATATCCTGACAGTCCGTCTTGATCAATGTTTCTCCAGATAGCCTCTGTCTAGACAGCCCCCCACCCACCCACGTACACACATCCAGTTCTCCAGACATACTGTTAGTGTCTCCGTAACAAGATCTGTTGTCCCTGCTGCTAGCACCACAAGACATGGCCACCTAGCCTGTCAGAAATACACCAATCATGCAACTTTGTGTTTGTGTGTGTGTGCGTATGTGTGTGTGTGAGTGTGTGTATGTGTTTGAGGAGCCCTTTTTGCAACATTTATAGAGCCTGGAGTTTACCTTTAAACACTTCCTTGAATGCCCTTTCTCCCCGGCCTCCCCCTTCTCACCCCTCTGTTGTCTCTTCCGGCTTCACCCCCCCCTCCTCCTCCTCCTCCTCCTCACCTCCCTTCGCTCCTCTTTCCATCACATTGATGCTATCTGATCTTATCTCACCGATGGACACCACCTTGAAAGGCCACTTATTGTCACTATGGCAACGGATCGGGACACTCGCTTCCTTAACCCGGTCAAGCTTTCAGCAGAGACATACACACACATGCTAACAAAGACAAGTGGAAACATGCTATCACATGAATAGACGAGTGCATGATCCTATGTTGGTCCACACCTCTTTCCCCAGCAATATTAATACCTGCATATGTACAACATCCGTTCCCCTCCACAACAAGGTGACACACATTAACGCATGGCGCCATAAACATGGTTTACGTATAAAACACGTACACACAGACCCACACAGACGCACACAGATGCGCACACACACACACACACACACACACACACACACACACACACACACACACACACACACACACACACACACACACACACACACACACACACACAGGCACACCAGATGCAGCATCTCCAAATGCCATTATAAATCTTGCAGACAGCCATGAAAATGAAACCACCGCAAATAACGTTGAGATTACACATTCACAAACATGATTAATGAGCTTTGGTTGTGCTCAGTGTGTGCAGAATATTAACACTGCCATAGGCATTACAGGGTACCTAGATCAGTAACACACTCACAAATACCCACACACAGTGAGTTTCTGGCCCACTGTGGAAATGGGCTATTACTGTGGTTATGATTCCTAGGAACACACCTTAGTTCAGCCATTTCATAATACATTACAACCAGCTACATTCATAGTACTGTGATGACATGTTGTTGATGTTGTTCTGAGGTATATCTCTGTTTCTCCCTCAACAAATGGAAAATGTTTGTTTTGTTGTGATATTACTTATACACCATTGCCCGTATAAGTAATATCATATTGCCCTCTGTATTGCCTTCCCGAGTGGCATTAAAATATAAAAAATAAAAATGATTTCTGCTTTTTTCTGTAACTTAGCAACAGGTGCCCAGTGGTGTGGCATCAAACTACAATTCTCAAAATACCCTCTGAAATTAAACCTATTCTGACTACTAGAGAGATGTAGCAGATAGAAATGCTTGTGTGGATATATATATATAACGGCCGTAAGCATTGCTTATTACTTATACACAAATGAGGATTTTCCTAAGGCAGATTGTTGTTAAACTTGGTCAATTTATTTTAGCTTTTCACAGTGAGCTCATAATAAATGATGTGTGAAGTGTGTGTGTCTGTGTGTGTCTGTGTGTTACCTCCCAGAAGCGGTTAGGATCCCTCATGTACAGTATTCAGCAACCAGCCGTCCTAATTTCCTCGCTGCATAGAGAAGCAATCTCTCTTGTTCTTTTCTTTCTCTTTTTATAATTTCTGCTACTCCATCCGTCTCGCTCTTCTCTCATTGTTTGTTTCTATTGCTTTGACTTATTTACGTCTTGTTTTTTCTCATTCATGTATCATGCAGAGAAACCCTTATTTTCCATCCGTTTAAAATAAAGGAGACACTTGGTGCGTGTGGCATGGGGAGCAGGTGGACAAACTGACCTCCATAAGCCCTCCATACAGACAGAATCGAGAGAAAAGCAAGCATCACGTTGTCTCAAACCAATGTTATTCAGCAGTTGAAATGACGTGATGTCAGAGACCAACATTGACATATAACATTTTCTATGCTTATATACTGTATATTTATATTCTAGAATGGGAGCAACTGTAACGTGACCCCAATTTCTCCCCAGGGACCAATAAAGTATTTCTGATTCTGATTCTGATAAACATGTTCACTCATTGATAACCCCATGATGGCACCATTTGTTAAAACTGGCCAAATTAAGCACACCACTTAGAGGGCGTGTTAAACCGCGCAGCGCTCACAGTCAGTTTTGTTGATGTGTTAACATTTCAATTAACATAATCTCCAAAGTAGACGATAATACAATTTGCATTACAGTAAGGGAAAGATACACTGAGATCCTAGATCTTATGTGCAGACAAATTGTATTGACTTGTTCTCCCTGGATGGGAGTTGAGGCTTTCACCTTCCGTCTGATCTCAGTCAAACCAAACCATCACTTCTGAATGCTGCAGGCCTGTGTGTGGAAGACCTGGGGATGGGGAGATGGCCAATGGTGGTTTGTTGGGGAGGTGGGGGGAGGGGGTTGTGAGTCAAGCACCGTATGGGCCGGTGGTGTGTAGATGGGTGGAGTGTGGAGGAGGTGGTCGGGACACAGATAGAGTGTGTGTCCTGTGTTTCCCCAGGAGAAATTAAACTGGTGGTGCAGTTTGGGGCCGAAGGGCACTTGGTTTATTAAGAACGGACGGGTTCCTATCGACACTCAGTACGCACTCATGGCTCACACCACTAGTGTGTGTGTGTTTGTGTGTGTGTTTGTGGGCATGCTGTGTGTTGGTGGATGTGCACATTTGCACGTGCACGCATGCGTGTGTGTTGAAACTGGACTGGCTAGTGGCCCAAGGGAAGGACATTGGTATGACACAGCTGACATCCTCATGGTCCAATCAGAGTAGCAGCAGGGAGCAAAGTCCCGCCCACGCTCCTACCTGCTCCCTGCCGACTGCACCACCTGTTCTCTTTTCATACTCCTAGTCACTCTCTGGCCTTGTTCTCACACACATGCTCCTGTCATCTCTGAGGTCAACAGAACTCATGCACAGCTTTAAATACAACACTAAATGTAAAAGACTTGTATTGCCACAATTGATTGATTGATTGAAATTTAATTAAATGTACTTACCTTAAAGGTACACTATCTTGGATTCCAACACTAGGAGTCGCATCTAGAATCACCATGTTTGTAACCACTCAGCCCTCCCCTCCTGTTCTCTTGCCCTGTCACTTACAGCCCTCCACACCCACTTAACATGGTCCATTGTGGGCATTATGAAGAGGCTAATACAAGTGAAAGGGTGGTAATTTGTTGAGTTTGGTCCTTTGTACTGTTGAAGTTGCTAATGTGTTTGTATGCCATTCTAGCAGACCTTTATACACAATTGTTTTGTCCAACTCCCCTGGTATTCTCTATATTTTCTGGCATAAGGCAACTAAGCTGAAAATCTCAGCTGAACGGGAGTTGCAATAAATCACACCAATCATGGATATGCAGGTGAGGTTTTAGCTTCCTTTACTGCTTGCCATCTAGAACAGCAAATTTTGACTTGCTTTAAAACTCAACATCTTTAGTGTGTCACAAGTATGAGCGGGCAGGCATAATACCTTTGCGGTCCGCTCTGCTTTGAAAGCAAAAGCAGTAGGTTAAAATGTTCAAACCTGTGAAATTCACACACACACACAAACAGAAACACACACTTTAATTCAAGATGGTCCGAAGTAGGCCTACCTCCAAATGTCGCTAACGTTAAGCTCTGCGTATCTTGCACCGTGGCGCCATATTTCAGCCACTACTATGTATGAGACGAGTATCTAAAAGGTCATGTCATAGTGACCTTTAAATATACACTAGCTAAGTAGTATGACAAAGTAGAGTTGTTTCCCCATCTCCACGTGTTGAATTATGTGTTTCTAGCTGAAACATAGTGTGACGGATTGAGACTTGAGACGTGTATGTATGTGTGTGTGTGTGTGTGTGTGTGTGTGTGTGTGTGTGTGTGTGTGTGTGTCGCAGCGTAAACACCATCATTTATGCAGTACACACTGACTGGTCAATCAGAACGATTAGCTGTGTGATGAACAGCCAGGAAACAAACAATCTATCACTGATTTATCAACTATCAACAGGTAATCAATAGCTGCTCTACATCTAATCTATCAACCAGCTCTTTCTCACCACAGACTCTGCAGGGAATAAATGCTTTGAAAAATGATGACATGCAGAAAACTTTCAATCAATTCCACAAGTATGTGTATCCTGTCTGTGTCGAGCGTAAAGGTATAGGCTTTATCCTGTGTGGAAAAATGTGTTGGTAAAGAAATGTAAAGATGTTTTTTTTTTGTTCAATGTAGAGTCACTTACTGTGATTATTTGTTTGTGTAAATGAGACAATCGATGTATTAAATGGACGATTTGGTTAAAGGTTGCATATTTCCTAAAAAACATTCCTTGACACCTAAGGGTTGAAAATAAACTATTGCGATGTTGTTTAGAGAGAGCGAGAGACAGAGAGACAGAGACAGAGAGTGCAAAAGGGAGTGAGAACGGTTGAGAGAACAAGAGAGAGGGGAAGAAAGACCAAACAAAAGGGTGAATGTGGGAGAAAGGATGTAGTTCCCCTGGAACAGCCTGGGAGGGCGGGGGGGGGGGGGGGGGGGGAGGAGGAGGAGGAGGAGGAGGGAGGGGGGAGGGAGGAAGAGAAAGAGAGGGATCTCTCTGAGTCAGCCTTGGAGTTTTCCACCCACCCGCACTTCCTCCACACATGGCTCCCCCCGTGACTGGCCCCACCTCCCCCTGTCTGCCGTGTTTCACCACCACCCACAACCCCCCCCCCCCATCCTGCTGCAATTCATAAGAACCGATCCTTTACTCTCCTCTCCTCTCCTCTCCTCTCCTCTCCTGTAATCTCCTCTCCGTCTCTGAACCGCCATCGGAACACATAGACGTATACAATTTTCCTTCCTCTGCTTACTGAGTAGGGAGTAGGGCCTCTCTGTCCCCCCAGGATCCTCTCAGACTGGGGACCCCTCTGTAGGCCCTCCTTAATTACCAATCCTCCTACTGTTTCCTTCCTCCTCCTCATCCCCAACTTACTTCCCTTGGGATGTGTGTGTGTGTGTGTGCATGTGTGTGTGTGTGTGTGTGTGTGTGTGTGTGTGTGTACATTGCTAAATGCACTCTATCCGACGCAACATACAATAAGCTCAGTTGTTATTAGAAGTCAAATCAGTTGTCATTTTTAAACAGGCATTTATCTGGAACAGGCGATGCCAGTGGAGTTGGAATTTGATTTCACTTTTGATGTCAGTGTTTCTTTCTTTCCTTGTTTGTTTATGCGTGTGTATGTGTGCATGTTGTATGTGTGTGTGTACGTGTGTGTGCACAGAAATAGGTTTGGCACGTGTGAGCGTGCGTGTGTGTGTATTTCTGGACTTGTTTTATGAAGAGGCAGCTCGCCTCCCTTTATATGACGAGAATTGGACTAGGCTTTAATAAAGAGCCCAGGTCTTCAAATCTAATAACTGATCCTTTCTAGTTATTGGTATGAAGCCCTCCACTACTCATTCTCTCTCTCTCTCTCTCTCTCTCTCTCTCTCTCTCTCTCTCTCTCTCTCTCTCTCTCTCTCTCTCTCTCTCTTTCTTTCGCTGCTGCTACTCTCCATGGCTTTGTCTTGTCATGTCAGTTATTTTCTAATCAGTTTTCTTGTCTTTCTAGTTTTCTAGTTTTCTATGTCAGTTCTTTTGACCAGTTGCCGGTGACCCAATCATCTTGTTTTTTCTCTTTCCCGCACGTGCATCCTGTGCTGAGTATATAGTGTGGCTTTTAGCATCGGACTTGGTCTGAAAGTTACGGGATCCGTAAAAAAACTGGACTTGTGTGCAAAGACCTTTGTGATAAACATACATTCCCATACATGTACTGCATACATGTGTTTATTTGCTCTTTATTTCATTTACTTAGTTATGCATCCATTCTGCTATTCGTTCATTCATTCATTCATTCATTCATATGTGTGTTAGTGTGTTCCTTCATTCAGTAATTTTGCTGTTGGACCATAGTTGAATTGTGGAGTAATGAGTGGTAAGAAACAGATGGATAAGAGAGAGAAAGAGAGAGAGAGAGAGAGAGAATGAAAAGAGGAGGGGAAGAGAGAAGAAGGAAAATACTAATGTGTGAATGACTCAGCTCAAAATAACAGAGCAATGCAGCAACTGAATTAAAAGGAGCTCTCTCTCTCACACACACACTCTCAAGGTTGGGGTGCAGTAAAGCGTGCAGGTTGGGATGTGTATGGATTATAAATAGCTCTGCATCCTCTCCGAGGCTATTTTTGGAACAGGAGTCGTGACTGACTCGACCAAAGGCAAACTTCTGGGGGGAACGCACAAGAAACACACAAATGTGCCAATACATACTCCAAAAACTCACTGCATCCACCCTTTCTGTGCATCTGAAGTCCAGTCTTTTGTAGTCCTGATGTAGGCTTCTATATATTATTTTTATTTGGTAATTTAGTCATTCATTCTTTCTTCCATTCTTGCTCTCTCTTGATCTCTCTCTTTCTCTTCTCCCCTCTTAGTTTAATATCCCTTGCCAGTTTTTATAATCCCATTACTGGACTGATGACAATGTCTGCCATGGCATCATGGATTATCCATAAGCATAACAGTATTCAGTATGAAAACACATAAGCTGGTATATGCATGAGTGTGTGTGTGCATGCTGTCTGTGTGTGTGTGTGTGTGTGTGTGTGTGTGTGTGTGTGTGTGTGTGTGTGTGTGTGTGTGTGTGTGTGTGTGTGTGTGTGTGTGTGCGTGCCTGTGCGCACGTGTGTGTGTGTATGGGGGGCCGTTAAGCCCAAAACTCAACCACGGCATCATGTCAGTGTCTTGAGAAGCACGTCTCCACGTGTGGATTTTTCCTGTCTTTCCATTAAAATCAAGACACAGCAAAGCACGGCAAAGTGTGTTGAGAGCAGTGCAGTGAACAAAACGCTTATGGAAGCACATTTGTGCCAGAAAGATCTGAATTTAAACAAATGTTGAATTCAATTTGAATTCTTTATCCAAGCAAATTAGTGCCTAAAAAAAAAAAAACATTTACAGTTCACATCTAACAATGTAGCTTCCCAAAATATGAATGTTAAAAATTCAAGTTGTAAAATTCAAATTGTAAAATATTTCAGATTTAAAAATGTCAATTGACATTTACCTGATAACCTGCTTGTACCTCTCAGGTACAAGCTTTGTGATTGGTTAGACACAGGATGCATTATAGGTGTTCTGTTGCTCATCCTGAGTAACCCAGATTGTGGGTTTTTTGTATTTTGGAAAAGCTGCATTTTTAGATGTGAACTGTAAATGTTTGAATTCACACCAAACTAATTAAAAACTATGACATTCAAAGATAAAACAAATCAAATGTATTGAAGTCAACATTCTTTTAAATTCAGATCTTTTAGACACTAATTTGCTTGGATAATAAATGCAAATAACTGAATTTAACATTTGTTTAAATTCAGATATTTTTGGCACAAATTTGCTTCCATATATGCTCGCATGTCACACACTACTTGCCTATGTGTGTCTGTGTGTGTGTGTGTATCTGGGCTTTCTATAATGGCATCGTTTTGATTGTGTTGAACTGATTTTATAACACTGTCATGTTCATGGTTCCACCAGTGTCCCAGTAGAGGTGACTATGAATCTTCTTCACCTCCTCCTCAGTGCTCATGTCGGGGCAGAGTAGGTGTGTCCCATGTCCTGCAGAGGTGTTGATTGGCACATGCAGTGAACAATAAGTCATAATAGACGTAATAGAATACAATGCAACACAACACAGTGTTATGCAATATAATGTAATATAATATTATTTGTTACATGCTTTTTCCTATACACCTATTGCTGATTGCTGTGTTTGCATCAGGGTATACAGAACATTCCCTCTATTAGTTGGGTCCAAATGGCAGACGGTTCACTGGACCTGCAGTCATCCCTAATGGCTAAAGCTTTGCCACCCATGTGGCAGTATCTGAGCACAGTAACCTAGCAACACTTTTATAAAAGACAATGGAATATTGCAATTGAGCTACACTTGTTTTTGAAATGCTGCCAAGTGATTGGATGAGCCATTTCTCAAAGCTCAAATGGTAGTCAAGATTAAACCAACATGGAGGTTAGTTAAGATTAAACCAACATGGAGGGTAGTTAGGACTAAACCAACATGGAGGTTAGTTAAGACTAAACCAACATGGAGGTTAGTTAGGACTAAACCAACATGGAGGTTAGTTAGGACTAAACCAACATGGAGGTTAGTTAAGACTAAACCAACATGGAGGTTAGTTAGGACTAAACCAACATGGAGGGTAGTTAGGACTAAACCAACATGGAGGTTAGTTAAGATTAAACCAACATGGAGGGTAGTTAGGACTAAACCAACATGGAGGTTAGTTAAGACTAAACCAACATGGAGGTTAGTTAGGACTAAACCAACATGGAGGTTAGTTAGGACTAAACCAACATGGAGGTTAGTTAAGACTAAACCAACATGGAGGTTAGTTAGGACTAAACCAACATGGAGGGGAGTTAGGACTAAACCAACGTGGAGGTTAAGCAAGACCTCTATTCTGTTTTAAGGTCATCTGGCAATTCATACTATGTGTAATATGTAATATACCAAATAATAATAATAATAATAATAATAATTATAATAATAATTATACTAAATCAGTAATAACACAAATCATAAAACAGACGGGTAAATGTGTACCGTCTCCATGTCCGTTTGACTCAGCATGTTGGTTGAAGGAAAAACGTGAGCACAGTCAACATATTGTGATCCCCTCTGGAGCACCAACACACTGTTTGAGATCTATCCTGCCTCTTGGCCAGTAAGAGCCCACCTCTGTTACACAGGGACTGTTGTCATGCCAACACAGTCTTGGATGGCGCCAAAACAGAGTGTCAGTGTAAGGAAGAGGCCATCAACACAGCAGGGAATAATAATAAGCAGTGTGTTGTGTGTGTGTGTGTGTGTGTGTGTGTTTTTGTGTGCGTGCGTGCGTATGTGTGTGTGTGTGTGTGTGTGTGTGTGTGTGTGTGTGTGTGTGTGTGTGTGTGTGTGTGTGTGTGTGTGTGTGTGTGTGTGTACGTGTGTATGTGTGTATATTTCTGATTTGTGGCACTCTGTAAGCATGCGTGTACAGTATTAAAAGGCAACCATATTGATATCAAGTGTTTTTTTATGTGGATCTTGTTCTTTCTCATTTTCCGCAATGTTCTTCTCCTCTAATAGTGTATGTGTGTGTTTGTGTGCAGTGGCGGGTTTAGGTATGGGTGACATGGGCAGCCGCCCAGGGCATCATTCGGCCGGGGGCGAATGACGATACATTTTATTTATTTTTTCATAATGTTGACATTTGCACAATCGTATTTCTATCGCTTTTTTGCACATCGTCACGTCAATTATGACATGTGTGGGTCAGTTCACCTTGTAGGAGTGGGCGCCCTGATTCTGGTTTGTGAGCTAGGCAGGCTACTGCCTGCTGAGAATGTCTCACACCCAGAAGTAGGAGATGGGGAAGGTTGACCTCACTGGAAGCCCGACGTAGGGGGAGCGGGAGAATCTATCAAACAGCGCACCTCTACCTTTGTACATTAATGCAGTTGTGTTGTGTTGTAATGTATTGATTCTCGAGTGCCAAATCAACACAAATGGATAAGAAACGGTCTAAGCCATCAGGTGCCCAGTTTAGAAAAAAAAGGAAAAAAGAAGAGGAGAAACGTGCAAAAGATAAAGGTATGCAAACATCTCTTAGTGAGTATAATAATATGCATGTAATGAAATAGGCTCGTATAACACTTACCGGTATGTTTGTTAACGTCCCGTTTTCCAAAAAGCAACTAGCATTGGATATAATTTCAGTGTCGTCATGATAATAATAGTATATGAATTTTCAATGTTGTAGGCTAACTTAGTCTAACATGGTCTATATTATGCAAATATGTTGTATATTTTGGGGTATCTTATGCCTATAATTAGCCATGGAGGTTGTATGATTTGGTTTCTATTCTGAAAGTTTGATCAATTGTGCATAATGACATGTATATTTAATTGTGCAACAAATGTATTTAGGGTGTCAGACTCATATTGTATTT
Source organism: Merluccius polli (assembly GCA_030340625.1). Taxonomy (NCBI): domain Eukaryota; kingdom Metazoa; phylum Chordata; class Actinopteri; order Gadiformes; family Merlucciidae; genus Merluccius; species Merluccius polli. Next base: position 162,340 of record JAOPHQ010004584.1, read on the forward strand.
CAATGCAAATTCAGGGGCACTACTGAAATATTTTGGAGCACCCTCCAGCACTGGCCAGGATGAGGTGCCATCTACCTCCTCAGCCACACAACAGGTGTCTTCACACATATTGTCTGAGCCTGAGGATGAAGACCCATTTGCTTCCACTTCTCCCCAGCAGGATTTTTCAGGTGTTTTGGTGCGCACAAGTGTGTGTGTGTGTGTGTGTGCGTTTGTGTGTGTGTGTGTGTGTGTGTGTGCGCGTTTGTGTGTGTGTGTGTGTGTGTGTGTGCGTTTGTGTGTGTGTGTGTGTGTGTGTGTGTGTGTGTGTGTGGATACATGCACATGTGTGTATGTGTGCGTCCCTGCATAACATAAACAAAATAAATATATATTTTTTAAAGTTTTAAGTGTCCATGTTGTAGGTAACAATGATTAATTTATTATGAATGTGTATGTATGTGTGATGTTCCACCACAATATATGCTGTGAGTGACATGTGTAAACTAATGCCCATGTGCTATCCATTAGAAATGACTGTAGTAGCATCCCCACCAAATCCTGCTGCTGAGGAACGTGCTGCTGCTGAACCACTGTCTACAGACCCTGCTGAATGGCCTTCAGATCTGACAGAATTCGGACGCAACTGGTTTGCAGAGGACTAAGTGAGGTACCAGATGACTTTGTTTTCACAAGGAATGAGAGTGATGGAAGAAGTTGCCACCACCAGTATTTCAGAAAGACCTTGGTGAGTGGCGAAAAAATCCCTAGAAGTTGGTTGGTGTAGGAAAGGAAGGAAAGGAAGGAACAACAGCCTCTTCTGCTTCTGCTGCAAACTCTTTTCCAAGAAGAAAATACATTTAGCAAACACAGGACTGTCAGACTGGAAACATGGAAAGAACTGGCAATGAGGATCAAAAAAGGGGAAACAATTCATAAGCAGGAGATGACGCTTCTGGAGGCTGAGTGGGTAAGATGGAGAGAGGTGTTGACACGTCTGACTGCTATTGTGCAGTCTCTGGCAATTAGAAATCTGGCACTAAGGGGACACACAGAAACACTATACTCTCCATCAAATGGAAATTTCTTCAAAGAAGTTGAACTGATGGCACAATTTGACCATCATTAAAGAGCACCTTAACCATGTTTAAAAAGGGACCTCAAGTCACACCAGCTATCTTGGCCACCAAATACAGAACAAACTTATTCATTTGTTGAGCAGCAAGGTCATCTCATTAATGGTTGAATGCCATCAAGCAGGCAACCTTTTTTTCCATCATCCACCATCCACACTGAACAGTTGTCTGTTGTGATCAGGATTGTGTCACTTAAGGAGGAGCCCCACATAAGGTAACATTTCCTTTTGAGGACTGCAGAGGACAGTGCTATTATAATGGGGCCAACATGAGAGGCAAGAACAAAGGTGTCCTAGAAATCAATCCACAAGCTTTATTTGTGCCATGTGGGGATCACACCTTGAACCTCGTTGTGGCTGATGCTTTCAAAAAGTTCTGTGGATGCCACGGGTTACTTTGGCATCTTACAAAAGCTGTACACCTTGTTCTCAGCCTTCACACAGCGATGGGCCATCCTGAAAAAACATGTGGACATCACTTTGAAGATGTGGACTGAAACAAGGTGGGAAAGTAAGGTGAAGAGTGTTGAGCCACTGAGGTACCATGCATCTGCGGTGAGAGAGGCCCTGATTGAGGTGAGGGATCAAGCCAAAGACCCTGTAATAAAGGTTGAGGCCCAGTCCTTGTCAGATGAGTTGGGATCATACTGCTTCAGCATTTGTACAGTAGTGTGGTACAACATCTTGAGCCAGATACAACATGTAAGCAAGTTGATGCAGTCTTCCAGCATGCATGTCAATGTAGTGGTGAGTATTCTCAGAAGGACAGAGAGAGGTCTCCAGAACTACAGGGAAAAAGGCCTTGTGACGACACAAATGTCAGCCAAAGATATTTGCGAGGATATGAATGTAGAGGCCGTTCTACAACAGAAAAGGCTGAGGTCCACAAAGTGGCACTTTTCATACGAGTCATATGATTTAAGTGATGCCCTGAAGAAGCTGAAGGTGACATTTTCCAATGTTGTCGTTGATGCTGCAACCTCAGCACTTCAGGAAAGATTTTCCACATTGAAAAAAATGTGGGAGAGAAGTTTGGAGTGCTGTCAACTTTCCAAAGTCTCTCAAATGAGGAGCTGACAGAACAATGTGAGGCCCTTAGTATGACACTGCACTACAAAGAGCACCCGGACTTGGATGGCAGAGAGCTTGCAAAGGAGCTGAAGAACTTGCTTGACTTGCCATCAAAGACCATGACCCTGCTTGAGCTGCTGACATTTATAGATAAGAGGGAGCTCTCAGAAATGTACCCAAATTTGTGGACTGCTCTCAGAATATGCCTTACCCTTCCAGTCACCGTAGCTGAAGCAGAGAGGAGCTTTTCAAAGCTGAAGCTCATCAAATCATACCTGAGGTCCACCATGTCACAGAAACGCCTTACTGGTCTTTCTGTGATCAGTATTAACCATGCAATTGCTGGGCAGATTTCATATGCTGATGTGATTAATGACTTTGCATCAAGAAAGGCAAGAAAGGTCAGGATTTAGATGACTGTTTTGCAAATGTGTGCAAAAGTAGCAGTTTGTGTATTTGTGTGATATAGGATGTGTGCAGTGTAGTTTAATTTGTGTGTTTTATTAGCAATATGTTCTAATTTGTATAGGTAATAGTTTGACTCTATATTTTATTTGTATCTATAGGTTACATTTGTTTCTCTTCTTTGGACTTTATTTTTGGTATTTAATATTGTTATGATTGTATATAATTTTGGTATTTATGATTGTATTTAGTTGTACATATATATATTTATAGACATCTTTCCAAATGTCTCAGTAAATATGACAGTTCTGAATGGTGTTTTTTATTTTATTTGGGGGTTGGGGGGGGGGAGGATTAAGGCACTTATTGTTTGTTCATTCATTGTTGGGGGGGTGGGGGGGGTGGCGCTTCAGGAGGTGTTCGCCCAGGGCGCCATACAAACTAGAACCGCCACTGTGTGTGTGTGTGTGTGTGTGTGTGTGTGTGTGTGTGTGTGTGTGTGTGTGTGTGTGTGTGTGTGTGTGTGTGTGTGTACGTGCGTGTGTGTGTGTGTATGCTATGTTGGCTTGCCTGCATGTTCTCTGCACTAGTCAGGGGTCAGGCTGAAGAGGTTTGTGGGGGGGAAAGAGGAGGTGGCAGGAGTAGGAGGCAGGTCAGCCAGGGGCCATGCAGCATCATCATCAGCTGTTTTATTATTGACACTGTGCTACAAGCTGGCCGGCACTCTGAGACACAGCACACCATGAAGAGGAATGGAGATGTGGACACTGGGTTAGGGCTCCATGGTGATTCTGTATATGTGGAATAGAGAGAGAGAGAGAGAGAGTATAGTGAATGAATGTGAGAGAGGGAGATGGAGAGAGAGAGTGCATATTGAATTAATGTGAGAGAGGTAGATGGAGAGAGAGAGTGCATAGTGAATGAATGAGAGAGGGAGATGCAGAGAGAGAGAGAGCATAGTGAATGAATAAGAGAGAGAGTGCATAGTGAATGAATAAGAGAGAGTGCATAGTGAGTGATTGAGAGAGAGGGGGTGTTCTCAGGAGACGGGAAGGGTAAAGACGTGTTAAGCTGAGATCAGAGCTGGGATTATCCCCGTGTGTATCCCCTGTTCCACCACAGCCAGTGGGAGGTTGATAAACAGCCTGTCTTTCCTGCCATACCTGTTCACTTCATATTAGCCAAACACAACTCCACAGCAATCTCCGCTGATCAGCCAAGTCGCTAAGCTAAGCTATGGTGTTTGGCTTCAAGGTTGTCCTTGACTTCCAAACAAGTCTGAGAGACCCCATCATTCACAACTGGTGCATTTAAAATGTTAAATGTTGATTGCACAGTGTAATGGCTACAGAATTATGACACCATCGGTGTTTAGCTTGATTTCCCTATAAGCCCAGCTTTGGCTGCCACCGGGTACGATCTCCTGGAGAAAATTAAGGCTCACTTTACGGCACAAAGAAATCTGCGCCTGCGTGAGAGGAAATAACTCTCCATACCAGCAAGTGGCAGTAGTCTGGATTCGTCATTCAAGTGCCGACGGTGCGGGACACCCCGCAAAAACTAGGGCCATAGATGCTCACCGACGGCCCAACTTTCGGCAACGGCTGACTGTCGGCCCGGTGTGTCAGGGCCTTTGTGTAATAATTCTACCCCTCCTTTGCATGTTTTTCTTTTTTTTCCTTTTTTTTTTAAATTACAGATCACATTTTAATAAGAGAGTTGAGTGCTAGATTGTGGCAGCAGTCTGGCGGAGTGAACAGCAAACATCACACGTCTCTTTGACAGTGCCACGAAGCCACGGGTTTGATTCCAAGTTTTTCTTAATGCATTCTCAATGCATATCAAAATGTGTTTATCCAACTAGTGTATGTAAATGACAAAGAGATCTGACTCCCAGGGACTGCAGATTCAAGAAAGAAATTAGAAATTAGCTAGTAGCTAAATCTGATACAATGCATCTCTTCTCCTTGTGTGAGATTAATGTTTTTGTATATGGTCCCTGACAAATAAATGTAAAGCTCAACTCAACTTGGCGTGACCTTTTCAGTAACAATAGTACACGCGTCATCTTTCCAGGATTTGATCGATGCGTGCTCCTGTGTGTGAGCTGCTGTACGGCACATCATTTAGGAAGCCTTTCACATAACACATAGCAACTTAGCAAGCCTTTCCCCGCCAGCCTCAACATTATCCTTGTATCCTAGCAACCTCCCCACAAAGTGGGCTTGCCTCTGCATAGTTGGTGATCTCATCGGATTGTGTGTGTGTGTGTGTGTGTGTGTGCGTGCTTGGGGGTGCGTGCATGCAGGTGTGTGTGTACACACGCGTGTGTGCACATGTTTGCGCATGTGTGTGTGTGTGTGCGTGTGTGTGCTTGCGCATTTGGATGTATTTTATCCTGATTGCCGGATGTTGGGGGTTAATTTAGTGAGCTTGTGTTCCTGATGTGTTAATCACTAGAAATAAGAGCACGGGTTCACACCAGGACACCGGATGTCAACGATACGTTCATCACTAATCATCACAGCTGAACTAAGATAGTCACTACCCTGTGAATAATTAATTTAAACCATTCTACCCCCCCCACACACACACAACACACACCCTCCCATTCTCGCTCCTCTGTTTTAGCTCTCTTCCCTTCTCTAACTTTATTTTTCTTGCTTTCTTGAAATGTCCATACCTGACTTGGTTGGCTGGTATTTGAGGGATGTAGCTCCCTGGATACCAGTGATGTCACTGGAGAAGCAAAATACTCTATTCAACCATTCCACTGAAGTGGACTTGATGTGTATTCAAGTGGAAGCTGCAGCATTTTCTAGGTTCCAACACATTTTATTCAACATCAGCGTGTTTAAATGTTGATGGTTTTGGTGAGACGTGTTGCTCTACTGCCATTGTGTTGAACTCTTGTGTGTGTGTGTGTGTGTGTGTGTGTGTTTTTACTCGTCAGTGCTGAGTATCGGAGAAGGAGGCTTCTGGGAGGGAACGGTGAAGGGCCGAACCGGCTGGTTCCCTGCAGACTGTGTTGAAGAGGTTCAGATGAGACCATATGACCCACGGCTAGGTAAGAAGACGTTTCATATGTTCACACACACACATGCATACACAGCTACCCACGCATGCACACACACTCATTCACACACATGCATGCACACACACACACACAGATAGAAATACACACACACACACACCCCTACAAACATACATAAACACACTCACATAAACATACTCACATACACAAACACACACACATACACACGTACACACATAAACACAAATTCCCAATCACACACACAGGTATAAGCACAAACATACCCATACATGCCCAGACACACGCACACACACACACACACAGGTACACACACACGCACACACACGTACACACACACACGCATACACACCAACATATTACCCTCAGGCACACACACACACACACTGACATTCATGAGTAACTGTAATTATTGTAAGGATAATTATCGTCATTAGTGCATAAAGGTGCCTGAAACCTGATAACCTGATTATCTATGAAGGCATCACACTACCCACCATACACATGAATTAATGGACACAGTGTGTGCGTGTATGAGTGTGTGTGTGTGTGGGGGGGGGGGGGGGGGGGGGGTGAGAAGGGTCACGGTGTACTAGCCACACGTACGTACGTTCGTGTGGTTTTTTACTTAAAGTCCCACATGTATGTACGTACGTACGTCTGCGTGTGATGAGTTTAACTCAGCCATGCAGACCGCACGTTCACACGTGTGCACGTGTGACTCCTAAACACGCGCGTGCGTGTGTACGTACATCTGCATGCGTATTCGTTATGGGGGGGGTGAGAAGGGTCACGGTGTACTAGACACACGTACGTACGTTCGTGTGACTATTTAGTACAAATCAGTGAACTATTTAGTACAAATCAGCGAACTATTTAGTACAAATCAGCCATGCAGACCGCACGTTCGTGCGGTTTTATCTGTTTTCGTCATTTTGTTTTATCTGTTTTCGTCATTTATGTAGCCTTAAATGGACTAGATAGACCTTTCCAGGTAACCAATCAATGAAACTAGGATAATAATAGGCCTATTCATAATTATAGGCTAATAATATTAGTCTATTATTCATCGTTTTTTGTTTTAGCTGTATTGTCATTCATGTTCCTATAACACAGAGGAGCCTGAATGGATAAAAAAAAAAAAAAACAGATAAAACCGCACAAACGTGCGGTCTGCATGGCTGATTTGTACTAAATAGTTCGCTGATTTGTACTAAATAGTTTGCTGATTTGTACTAAATAGTCACACAAACGTACGTACGTGTGTCTAGTCCCCCGTGACCCTTCTCACCCCCCCATAAGGAATGTGCACGCAGATGTACGTACACACGCACGCGCATGTTTAGGAGTCACACGTGCGCACGAACCTGCGGTCTGCATGGCTGAGTTCAACTCATCACACGCAGACATACGTACATTCATGTGGGACTGTGGGACACACAAACGTACGTACGTGTGGCTAGTACACCGTGACCCTTCTCACCCCCCATAGTGTGTGTGTGTGTGTGTGTGTGTGTGTGTGTGTGTGTGTGCGTGTATGCGTTCATGCATGTAAGAAAGGTGATACATACACATTCATACAATAAATTAATTTAAAATACAATTGATTTATTGACACTTAATTGACACTTAAGCGAGTCAATAGCATGTTTGCCATTGTAGCATTGCAGTTGGTGTTGGCCATACTGTTGAGAAACACTATGTTGGCTCGCCATGAAGGGAAAGGTATTTTCAACAAAAAGAAAAAGAAAACCGAGTGTGTGCAATATTTTTGCAGAGATGTAAAATGGAGGCACATCATGAGTTGATATATTTCCACCTGCCGCTGTGTGTTTCTCATGCTTCCGGCCAGAGCCATTTCAGCTGCTACCGGGGCCATATCCCTTGTTAGGAATGGAGGCGCGCACAGGACCATACCTGTGTGTGTGAGTGTGTGTGTGTATATGTGCGCGTGTGTGTGTGTGTGTGTGTGTGTGTGTGTGCGCTGTGTGCGCATGCGTGTGGGTGTGTATATGCACACGTGCAAGGAAAGAGATGAGGGGGCCCTGGAATCTCTCTGCACTTCATTTAAATGCATTGTGAGGGAAGCGATAAGAGCGAGGCAGCGAGGTAGCAAGGCCAGGGGCCGATAGCACGGGAGACGGATGGAGGAGCATACACTAAAGGACAGCACATCTAAGAGGAACAGGGGAGGGAGAGAGAGAGGGCAGAGATGGAGGGGAGAGCAAGATAGCAGAAAGGGAGAGATAAGGGGGATTTGAGATTTGGCTGATATTAAACAGTGCCCCGCTTGCTCGTAAATCCTGGGAAAACAGAACCATCAGATAGCTGTTTCTCAGGGATGGAAAAGAAAGGTGCCATCTCCTCTCATTCCTTAAACCCTAGCTCCTCCCACCTTGGCTGGGTGACATCACTCCACTGTACCCTTGGAGCACAGCCTGGGCAACACACCGCTCCTCAGCTACTGTTTGGCTACGCGTCAATAAGAAACACCATTAACCAAATCACGAAGCTCCCCCACTGCCACACTCACTAGGTGTTGGATGTAAGAGCAGTTCTATGCAATACTGTACTGAACTCCAGTCCTGGAAACATTTATTTGTGAAGGTCACACACTTAACATTTGGGCGCTATGTATGTAAACATTTGAATTGCAGACAATCAAATTGTTACACGACTTTAATGTACATGATATCATTTAAATGTTAAAATGACAAAATCATCTCTTTTTGCATTCTGTTTCTCATGAAACAGTAAAAAGCAAGATAGGCCTATGAATGGGTTAGTAGCATGAATACATTACATACACAGTTAAACAAGAAAATGAAATGACACACTCACATGTAGAAACAGCCACATATATACACACACACAAACACACTTCCAGACTGTTGTTCACCTGAAGGCAGCTGGTGAAGAATCTGTGATGTTGAGAGCAATAAGTCTCAGCCCAGTGAAGCAGGAGAGAAAGACTCCCTCAACAACACTCAACAATTATCTCTCTGTCTCTCTCTGTTTCTCTCACTGTCTCTCTGTCTCTGTCTCTGTCTCTCTCTCTCTCTCTCTCCCTCTCCCTCTCCCTCTCCCTCTCTCTCTCTCTCTCTCTCTCTCTCTCTCTCTCTCTCTGTCTCTCCTAACTCTTTCTCTCTCTCTCTCTTTCTGTGTGTGATAAGACATTCAGGGATGTGTGTTCGATTGTTTGTGTGAGTCTGTTGGAGTGTGATATGTCTGTGAGATAGTGACAGAGAAACAACGAAATGCTACCACTTTAACATTTTACACACACACACACTCACACAATGCCTAAATGCATATTTAGAGGTCAATAGGATATGTTTATGTGCGTTCATGGAGGAGATAATGATCAGAGCATATGATCTACCACCCATCTCTTAATGATGCCAGCAGACTGCTGGGAGCGAGTCATTTGAACAGTCCGTGGTGCAGCTGTACGCTACACTGAGCGGTATCACACACTGGTGTCTATAGCCCCCGCTCAGTTCAATTATACATGTCTGCTTTCAGGCTTCTTTGAAATCAAGCTTGCCCTTAAGGACACACTCACAAGCATAGACAAAAAAAAGCTGGTCTGCAAACCGATATTACATCCTTACAAAATGCTCTCAACTTTTATTTAATCTCTGTGCTTTACTTGCCCCCCCCCCACACACACACACACACACACACACACACACACACACACACACACACACACACACTCTGCAGCTCAGTTGAATGACTCACAGCTATGAGATTAAGCCCAGTCAAATCCATCCAGGGCTATTTTTAGCCTCCCCATTAAGAAGTTTGAGAGTGTCTCCGTACTCCACTGGAATGCTTAAACAGCTGGTTTGCCGCAGCAGCAGGGACCAACAGGGGACTCACCCTTCAGAGAGAGTGAGATCACCCTTCAAAGAGAGTGAGATCACCCTTCAGAGAGACTGAGACTCGCCCTTCACAGAGAGTGACATCACCCATCAGAGAGAGTGAGACTCACCCTTCGCAGAGAGTAAGACTCACCCTTCACAGAGATTGAGAATTGCTTTTCAAAACGAGTGTGACTCACCCTTCAGAGAGAGTGAGATCACCCTTCAAAGAGAGTGAGATCACCCTTCAGAGAGACTGAGACTCACCCTTCAAAGAGAGTGAGATCACCCTTCAGAGAGACTGAGACTCACCCTTCAGAGAGAGTGATCCTCACCCATCAGAGAGAGAGAGTGAGACTCACCCTTCATGGAGAGTGAGACTCCTTTAAGAGAGAGTGATATCGCCCTTCAAAGAGAGTTTGACTCACAATTCATGAAGTGAGATCATCCTTCAGAGAGAGAGATATCACCCTTCAAAGAGAGTGATATCGCCCTTCAGAGAGAGTGAGACTCACGATTCATGGACAGTGAGACTCACCTTTTAGCAGGAGTACGATCGACTTGAAGGGAATGTGAGACTCACTCTTTATGGAAAGTAACACATGCCCATATTCAGAAAAAAATGACACACATCTTTCAGGGAGATACATACACCCTTGATGGAGAGAGAGTAAGTCTGAATTTTTGGTGGTTGTAAGACTCACTCTTCATGGGGAGTGAGACAGAATGAAGCTGAAACTAGGAACTAGGACACAAAGTATGAGGTGGAGCGTGGGAACAGGAGGAAGAGCATGAATCTGAGCAGGAGCAGTTTCCTGCCCAGTGTGAAAACTGAAACTGAAGTGGGTCGCACAAGCATGGCGTAGCATTGCATGGTGTAGCATAGCATGGTGCCGCAAATCAAAAGCAAATAGGACATTGCACAGCTATATAGAACATATTGTCTGTTCTTTGGGGTTTAATATAAAGCAAAAATGTCAAAAGGTACTGGGTGCAGTCAGTCTGGCTATGGCTGGGTTCACTTCTTCATTAAAAATAATGGTTTCAAAATGTTTAGACGTGGACACTTGCAGTGTGTGACCCCCTTCAAGAGTCTGTGTTCTTTTTATAGCACGACTCCCTATCATCAATCATCCCAGAGCAGGATGTCAATAGTAATTACTAGTCTGCCGCTGGTTAACATTCAGGAGATCACCTGAGAAACCACTGTCTGCAATACCCAATGTCACAAACACAAAATGTGGCACACGCACATACACACACACACACACACACACACACACACACAAACACACACACATGTGCGTGTGACACAGAGAACACAGAGCCATTGCTTAATAGATAACGTTTAAAAATCTACTATAACCATTAAAAAGACAGTAGCCTACAAGTGAAGCCAGCCATTGTTTGTACATGCTTGTATTAGGATATCAAAAGTGTGATAGAGGCAGACCTAAAGGCCAGAAACACAATCTAATAGGTAAAGACATCTGTGTGTACACTTCACGCTTCACTCAAACACAGGCCCCACATATATGTTTAAAATACAATGCACAGAGGGATATGCACACAGCACATGGTTGAAAGTGACCGGCGTGGTGGTGGGCTTCACTCTGCCCACAGATCGTCTGACAGTTACGCCCCGCTGACAGCAAGTTGGCTGTCCAGTCAATGACACCTGCCCCTACGCTGCATCGCACATCTCTGTCTTCCTCTCTCTGTCTCTTGATTTCTCTCTCTCTCTCTCTCTCTCTCTCTCTCTCTCTCTCTCACACACACACTCTGTATCGCTCTGACCCCAACGTATTTTCCCTGTCCTTCAACTATTTATTTCCTTTCCATGTTCTCCCCTTTGTCTTTCAAATCTCCCTTTCTCTGTCTTATCTTTTCTCTCTTTTTTTGGCTTTGCTGTCTCTGGTGTTTATATCCTGATGTTCACGCTCATTTTCACCTGAATAGAAACAGGCAATCCCCATCTTTTCTCCAAAGCCATCACGCTGATGGCTAAAGCTAATAACCAATTGAATTCGGCCAATGTGTTGACAAGGCCATAGATTCCCACGTGACCTCTTTAACAATGTAAAAGACGCCGTCTGTGTGGAATCTGCCTAGGATAGAGGAGTGGCTGTTGTTGGTGCTCCAGTCATCAGTAGAAACACAACTAGAAGCAAAAAACAAGGTGTAAGTGTCAACAGGGAGACATTCCTGTGATTTCATTCTCGTAATACAAAGCCAATACATTTTTTTCTTCTTTCGGTTAGGATAAAAAATATTAAGTCTTGAATATAAATGATTTTCAGCCATAGACTGGTGCAAGGTGGCCATTCAAACCCCACCCTCAATGTGCCAAATATCTGCTTTTTCTTTTACATAAATCTCAAACAATGGCGACGCTCGCTAGAAGGAACATCTACATCCTCAAAACGGTTGTGCGTAAACCGATGGTTGACATCATAGACGCTACCGCCATAGTTTTTTTACAGTCAATGGTTTGGTCTCCTTAGTTATCACGGTGGCCTTTTTATTTGGACTAATTAACACTGAAGATGTGTTCGGTGTTAATATGACTGAACTATACTCTGTGTTGGTGACATGATGACTATACACCATACTATATACCATACAGTAATAAAGGTGTGTTTCAACCTTTAGACTGATCACAATAAGACACCATGAGTAAACTATGGGGCCAATCGGTTTTGGTCACAAACACCAATTAGCTGATGTCATTTCCGCCAGTTATATAACTGCATTCTTAAATACAAAAGCTAAATTGTTATTCAAAGCCTGTCTTGCTTCTCTAACATGTTAAAACACACTATCACCGCAGTTATAATGGTAGTGTAAAACACGATATCACTGCAGTTATAATGGAAGCGCTACTATACATTTTAGCGGCGGTATAAGCTGGTCAGATTCTAATGCAAAATGCTTTCCTTTTTCAAGATGCAAAATATCGTTTAAGAAGTGAGCTAACAAGGTAAAAGAGTACATTTTAATGAGCTGTTGTCTCTCAATTGGAATTGACTGCATGCCCATTTGTGATCCGGTAACGAGTGCATTTAATGGCTTGAGTTGGGAGCTGTGCAGGAAGAGGGATTATGCAAATCAGACAGTATCTTCTTTTACATATGAATTTGCAAAAGAAAAATA
>JAOPHQ010004585.1:0-172500 GCA_030340625.1 Merluccius polli
ATGTCTCCATACTCCTGTGTACCAGGACCATGTTATACCAGGACCATGTCCCAATACTCTGTATACCCAAGACCATGTCCCAATACTCTTGTGTACCAGGACCGTGTCACCATACTCCTGTATATCAAGACCCATGTTTGACCAGGGACCATGTCCAGATACTCCTGATAACGCTACAAGGACCATGTCCCAATACTCCTGTATAGCAGGATCATGTCTCCATACTCCTGTATACCAGGACCATGTCTACAATACCCTACCAGGACCAATAGATATAAATAAATAAAAGTAAGCTAAGGTCCCCACCACTACTGTAGTAGAATATAGAGTATAGTGAAATATAGAGACACTATATTTCACTATAGTGAAATATAGATCAGAACTATAATAGAGTAGAATAGAGTATAACTACTATATATAATATAATATACTATAGGAGTATAATAGTGCAGAACAATCGCAGTAGAGTAGAATATAACTAGAGTATAATAGTAGAGTTACAGTAGTAAAATAGTAGTATATAGTAGTTATAGAGTATTTCTGCAGGATGCATGGGCAGGCGGGGGGGGGGGGGGGGGGGGGTAAAGGAGGAGAAATAACAAGATATCAAATATCACACACATTCCTCCAAAACACACAGTCTCTCCTATAGCCGGACGGGCAGCAGCAGCAGCAGCTCCCTGCAGCCCCAACATGGACCAGCCACTCACACGGAAACACCCACCTCGCTTGTCCTTTTTAAGAGTAATGGTTGAATCTGACGGCCAAGTTTGCTAGGACGGAGTCAGCGGACTGCGATGAAGAGGATCAGAAGAGGGGGGGGGTCTGGTTTAACAGTCCATCAACTCATAAAAGTTAAGACCAGTCTATATAAACGGCCTCCGGGTCCGAGAGGAGGAGCACAGACCGGAGCTCAGGAACCAAGCGGTACTAATGGAGAAATCAGATAGTATTTCCACCGGGTCTCGTCCGTGTCAGTGCCGCGGCGTCAGTGCTGGTGTCGGTCCGCAGCGGGTCCATGGCCGGCTGGGCTGAGGGGACGCATGCATGCCGCGATGTCCTCCGGAGGAACGGGAAGTGTGCAAGATAGAAAGTACACACACACACACACACGCATGCACAAGTACAACACACACACACACACACTGTCTGCTGGTGCGCGTCTCCGTATGTGTGGCTGACGGACGGAGGTCTCCGGTGAAGAAGCCCTTTTAGGCGGATGACGTCAGCCTCTCGGCAGCCAATCACCGCGCAGTCCATTTAAGAGCAATAACAGAGCCAGCCAATCAGCGGACTGGATTATTATTATTATTATTATTATTATTATTATTATTATTATTATTATTATTATTATTACTATTGTTATTATTATTATTATTATTATTATTGTTATTATTATTATTATTATGTCTTCGTTCTTGGACGCGGAGAGCAGGATAATAAATATCAAATCATGGTATAATAATGTTAATATAATATAACCGCATTCAAGTGAACCACAATTCACACTATGGAGGACAACATTTTCTTAGTTTGTTTTTAAGGTTAGGCTACTTAGGGCTACATTTCACATATATCATTTGAAGTGCCTCCAAAAAAAACTTTAGTGCAGTCGCTTTAACCACACCATTATTTTAATGTGGTTGTTGATTCCCCCTTTAAAATGTTCAACACAGTTCCTCGTTCATATCCTATTTTGAAAGTTAACAATAATACATAATATAGCATTTCTAACGGAGCGTAATGGCGCCATCGCCTGGCGGTGGGCGGAACTACGGGTGGTCTGCGCTGATTCACAAACCCATTAACTTAATCTGTAATTCACTGGTTTGACCATAATCCGAAAAACCGTGATGATGGCTCTTTAATCCGATAATTTATTTAATCCTATGCTATAAATTCGCTCAATATATATATGTTTTTTCAATATATACCTGTAAATATATATATATATATATATATATATATATATATATATATATATATATATATATATATATATAATTATTATTATTTATTATTATTATTATTATTATTATTATTATTATTTTAATAAAGGATAAAGACTTGACATCTTTTACAACATATTTATTCAGGGTCACTTGGTCGTGACGTGTCCCCTAACGTGGAGCTGAGTGTGATTCATGGGTTTTAAATGGCATGTTACAGAGGTTCACTTCAGCACTTTATCGCCGCTCACAGAGAGCTTTAACCCCAGAACAAGACTCGAGCCTCCCCGTCTCTCCCAGGTCAGGTCAACCACTGCAGGGTCACACCTGCGACCCCTGGGACCCACCGGGACCCCCCGGGACTCCCCGGACCCCGGGAGACGGAGCCGGCAGCGGAGACTTGAGGGAAAGTTTTCCCGGAGAGTGACCTGAGATTCAGCAGCAGACTAGTTTTACACGACAACATGGCTTCATTAGGAGGACACCAGACACATAACGAGTATCTCCTTCTCGGGTGTAATTGTTTAATTATTCCGTCGGCTCGGAGGAGGTCGCGCCGCGTCGAGTTGATTTCCCTTCTGGCAGACGGCTCAATGCGACTTGAGTCGCTTTCTCCCGGCTCTTCATCATCATCCTCATCCTCCTCCTCTCTTCATCTTCCTCCTCCTCTTCGAACCGACCCGAACAAAACGGCGACAGTGGGGACGCCAGTGAATGTCTCTGCCTCCCAGGAATGATTAATTGATATACATGATTAAAACAGAGGGAAAGTCTGAAGTGGATTTGAAAGGGGGGCCTCTCAGGAGCAGCCTCTGTTTTAATGAGCTTTTCATAACTGGGCAGGAGAAATTACTCCTTATTCTCCTCCTCCCCTGAATAATTGCGACGAGAAGGGGCACCCGGGACTGTGTGTGTGTGTGTGTGTGTGTGTGGGGGGGGTAAATTAGGTTTTGTATGTTTATCTGTTGGTGTATGTGTATTTTTCTATGTTGTGTCCTTCAAATATCAGCCATGACAATGTGACAATGTAGCATAGCTTAGTGTATCATAGCTTCGCGTACCATAGTTTAGTGTATTATATTTTACCATAGCATAGCTTAATGTAGCATGTATCATAGCTTAATGTAGAATATTTGAGCATATTATATCTTAGCATAGCATAGCGTACCATAGTTGAGCATATTATATTTTACTGTAGCATGGCTTAGTGTGTAGCATAGCTTAGTGTACATTTACACAGGACACATTGAGGGCGGTGACCAGACGTCCCCGTTTTCCGGGGACAGTCCCCCGCCGTCAACAATCGCAACAATCGCCCCCCTCCCCTCCAAACATGTAGGGGCAATTGCTCTGTCAGTTAGCATTGCGTTAGCTGTGCTGCGGTTTAAAACCGTACTCCGGAAACCGGAGGTTTTGGAGTTTAACACGCAGCTGCGCACAAAGTTAAACCTGATTGCTGTGTACTGACCGACACAGGATCAGCTGATTCCTAGTTAAACTCGGGTTAAACCGGAAGTACTCTGATTTCTCGTTATACTCCTGCAGACGCAGTCTTAACTTAATGTTGGGAGGGTCATTCTACGAAACCGGTGCCTTTTATGTCCGGTCCATTTCATGAGCTTACAAAATTGTAAAAATGTATCAAAATGTATTTCAAAGGATCAGACCTGTTAATTTAAGTGTTGTGAATTACATAATGCATATTCCAATGTCATTGTTAATATAAATCTTACACTTTTTAGTTATCTTTACCAAGGACATGGGCAATTTCCCCATGTCCGGGAAGTCAGATATGGAATTTGCATCTAAAATATTAATTAAAAATGTTCATTTTTTAACCAAATTTTCATTAATGCCAGGATTAAAAATAGGTCATTGATACTATACAATATGTTTATAAAAATTACAAGTATAATTTCTCATATAAAAATCATGATTTATGCCCGTCCCGTAGTTTTACATACCACCCCGTAACACTTACATGTTCTGGCTATTACAAAGACACTGTTTCTTTAAGTGACATCACAGACAGTAGATGACATCACTCAAACCCTTGCAGGAGTCAAGATCTGAAGCAGGCAAGTTCCCACACAATTTGATAGATTTATTTGCTCTTTTTGGTTGTTATATAGGGTCCGTTAAGCTTAACCTTACCACCCCATAACGCATAATAGATAGAGAAACTGTTAAATTTAGGGGTTTTTTTCAACTGTAATGTAAAGTTAATGACATTTTAAACTGAATGGTAATTTTGCTAGCTTAGCTAGTCAGTAACAATGCTAGCTGCAGTCATTCTGAGGTGAAATTTACCACCCCGTAACATACCACCCCATAACACTTTGTATTGTTACGGGGTGGTAAGGGGAATGTAAAGTGGCTGTGATTGCCAAATTAATTACACAATTCATAAACATGTGTAGGCTATCTATAGAGTTTTACATACTGTGATGACTTGGGGAACCTCTGTTCTTTCTACAGTGAGCCCTTAGCAACGAGTCCATAGCAACCAGCTAATCTGTTGAATGCTGTTTCCTCAGTATGCATTGTAGTTGGCGCAAATTCATCTAAAGGCGCCAAATTTGGCAACGATGTAGCTCAGGTCATACTGAAATTAATTAGCGAGGGCGCCAGAGCCAGCGACCCTTGGGGCCAAGATGGCGGCCACATCCAATATGGCCGCTGCCTGAAAAGGGTTCCGGTTATAACTTTTGAACCACATGAGTAACAAATACAAACTTGATATCTTTTTCAGCTTAATTGATCATGGGAAACACATAGGAATGTTGATATTTATGATCCGGTGTATCTGAACCCCTTATTCCTCCAATTCCAATATGGCCGCTGTCCAAAAAAGCAGTTTTGGCTGAAGTATGGTAGCCTGGCTCCGCCCACCTACGTACTTCCGCTCAATTTTCATTTCACTTCAGCACTAAGGTCTGGCAGTGCTGTATGGCAGAACGATTTCTTTTCCCTCAAATGTGCCTTCCAATTAGCGAACAGGAGGCGCGGCCTGAGAACAGTGACGTAGAGGTCGTGCGCGAATTTCAGTTATTGAGCGTAAGTACGGAGGCGGGCGGAGGCTAATGCTAATGCTCACTGCATCTGCCGTTTGTATACTGCGCGCAACGTGGTTTCTGGCGCATGAAATACGTCACGACCAAACGTTAGCGATTGGTTAAGGCAGATCCAGAGTGGCACTGGGCAGAGCCAATAGGTTTTAAACTTCAACAGCACCCGCCTTCAAGTGAGACATCGTTTGTCTCTACAGCACTGCTAGACCAAGGTCTAGTTAGGACTAGACTATAGCAGTTCTAGACCTTTAGTATGAATGAAATGAGTACCAAGGTCTAGTTAGGACTAGGCTATAGCAGTTCTAGACCTTTAGTATGAATGTAATGAGTACCAAGGTCTAGTTAGGACTAGACTATAGCAGTTCTAGACCTTTAGTATGAATGTAATGAGTACCAAGGTCTAGTTAGGACTAGACTATAGCAGTTCTAGACCTTTAGTATGAATGTAATGAGTACCAAGGTCTAGTTAGGACTAGACTATAGCAGTTCTAGACCTTTAGTATGAATGTAATGAGTACCAAGGTCTAGTTAGGACTAGACTATAGCAGTTCTAGACCTTTAGTATGAATGTAATGAGTACCAAGGTCTAGTTAGGACTAGACTATAGCAGTTCTAGACCTTTAGTATGAATGAAATGAGTACCAAGGTCTAGTTAGGACTAGGCTATAGCAGGTCTAGACCTTTAGTATGAATGTAATGAGTACCAAGGTCTAGTTAGGACTAGACTATAGCAGTTCTAGACCTTTAGTATGAATGAAATGAGTACCAAGGTCTAGTTAGGACTAGACTAGTTCTAGACCTTTAGTATGAATGAAATGAGTACCAAGGTCTAGTTAGGACTAGGCTATAGCAGGTCTAGACCTTTAGTATGAATGTAATGAGTACCAAGGTCTAGTTAGGACTAGGCTAGAAGTATGGGGCCTTACACCCCATTGTTTGCGCAAATTCATCTACAAGCACCACATTTGGCACAGGTGTAGCCGAGGGCATACTGAAACGATTCAGCCAAGGCGCCCGAGCCAATGGTCCATGAGACCAAGATGGCGGACAAATCCAATATGGCCGCCGCCTGAAAGGGATTATATTTTATGATTATTGAATGCCAATCATGAAGTCTCTCTCTCTCCCTCTCTCCCTCTCAACTTGACACACACACCTAGTCGGTGCACATAACTTAAATTAACATTATCTTTTTCAATGTACCCAATGTTATGATTATATTTCAAAAATGTAATGTACTCAATTTTCTGAAATCTTACTTTGTTGAATGTACCCAATATTTCATACATACATTTGCATTTTTAACTTCAAAATCAATAAATATCTTCATATATACTTTGGATCTAGCATTATTAAGACATTAACTGTCCACATATATATCCAGAATTAATTAAATTATTGTTAAATTATGGAAACAAACTAAATTAACCACCCCGTAACAGGATTTACCACCCTGTAACATGACTTACCACCCCATAACATGATGTGTTTTTAAAAAAAATAATAGAAAGGGAGTGAAATAGCCCATAAATAAATGTTGGATCATAGTGTGATTAAGTGGGCCTATTTACACATGTAACTTTCTTTTGACAATAGGGAGTAAAACAGCCATTATTGTTCAAAACACCAACCAATTGGCATACGGAATTCATAGTTTGAAGATTAGAATCTCATTTCCTTAAATCTCCAATTAAAAAACAAACCTATAACTTTTAATATGAAATTAAGGACATTTTTATGACAGGAAAACATGAAATGTTCTGAATTCAATTTATGCATTATGTCTAAAATGGAGTGCATCTTGTCCGTTACGGGGTGGTAAAAAAAAGACACCTGGGTCACAATAAAAAAGGAAAATATTAATAGGGATTTATGCCTGAGGTGGGAAAATATCTTTTTTGGGAGGTCATATGTGTCTAATATCACATGGATGTCTTAAAAAATGGCTTTTCCTACATGATTTTTTAGAAAATAGGCAAAGTGAAAAGGCACCGGTTTCGTAGAATGACCCGGATGCATTTTGTGCTATAATTACCAACAAAAACGTAATGGGAATGTAAAGTGAACTTTAATATAATAAAACGCAAATAATGTTGAAATATATTCTGAAATAGTCTAGCCTACTTTTTGTGGAAATCTGAGTCTGGAATCTGAATCTGCCCTCACCTACGTCAATCAATCAATTACTTGTCATTGTTTTCTCTTGGTGTGCATGCAAACGTGATTAATTAATTGAAGACGAATTCATATGCGAGTAATTAGGGTAATTCCACGCCTATAAATTCTCGGAGAAGGAGAGGGTCAGTGGCGCAAAAAGTGGGTATGCGCTGTATGCGGCGCATAGGGGCGCCGCACCAGGGGGGCGCCCCCGTCAACAATCGCGCAGCACCCCACCCAGTCAACAACCGCGCACCACGTAATGTTTATGGGGGGCGCCAAAATTGTTGCTGCATACCCCCCTGACACTGGGTAGTTGCACCCCTGGAGAGGGTAGTTAGGATGAACATGTCTCGGATAGAGAACTATAACGAGGAGCAGAAGTTATATTTATTGTACTGCATTCGAGGTGTTGTGGACACGGTGGAAGAGGAAAGACACCACTACCACGCTCCGAAGAAAGTCTGTTTGGGATGATCTCATTTAACAGTAGATCTTCCAGCAGAAGACCGAGCAGCGGCACATTTAAAGAATGTATGGAAGCGCTTGAAAGTTGAAGCGCGTAATGCTATTGCTGAGCGGACACACGACCGAGACCTGAGCCCCGTGAGCCGTGAAATATCACTGCTCATTCCAAGTCGACTATGTCCAATATTGTTATTGTACTGAAGGCCTATCTGGCGTAATAAGTGTAAATGTATCATACATTATTATTAATACTACTAATAATAATTAATACAACTAATTCTGTGTGTGTCGGGTATAATGGAGCCTTGTTTCATCCTGCAAACTGGTTTAGTCTCCTCTAAAACCATGTCCGTTTCGAGACTACAAAATACGCCCTCTAGTGTCTGATGTGAATTTCTCTGAAGACACAGCAATTGAGATCAAGGTAAAACACAGCTGCAGGTTAAACCACAGGTACATACGACACAGCAATGGAGCTTAAGACGTCACGTGACTTCTTGCGTCACCGACGAGTTTAAAACCGTGTTAAACTCTAAAAAGTGGCTAAGTTAGCGACAGAGCAATTGCCCCGTAGTGACAACATGTTGGGAGGTTTTTACACCGCTGAACCGAAAATGTCCCCGGATTTTGTCTCAGAAATCTGGTCACCTTAGCAGACGCTTTTGTCCAAAGTGACTATAAGTACATTTGTCAGTCAAAAGTAAAACAACAATATATCAACTGAAGTCTGCAAGGATGTCACAGTCAACAGAACAAGTTTCTAAGTGCACCATAATTGCTAGGTTTAGCTCTCCTCTGGTATACAGCATGGATAGCTATAGGGTAAGATGCCATGCTAAGTACTAGGGCTGCACAATTAATCATTAAAAAAAACACGATATCGATTCATTTCATACATCTACGCGATCTCATTTCTAAATGATGACGATTCACCCGCTCCTATTCCCCTACGCATTCACGTCACGCAGCATTTATGTGTTCACTCCTTTGCTTCGGGGACATCCCAGTCGCATGGGATGTCAAATGGGGAAATCAATGGGACGCATTGCCTGCATGAGCAGCGCGTGTGCTGGTGTTACCTCTTGCTTTTCATTTGGGCACCCATGTTAACGGGTGAGAGCAGCCCGGGTTAAAGCAGCCCATGTTAACAGGTTAGCGCAGCCACACATTTTTTACAAGCTTCTTAAACTTTTCCGGTCAAAATATAATATATTTATTATATAATAATATAATATAAATTAAATGTATAATGAAATGAAACATTGTATTATTTAAGGACATTAACTCAATGTATAAAGATATGGTGTCCTAGGCAATGAGTGCAATACATGTTTTTATTGAAGAAATAATCGTGTGAGAGAATCGTTATCTCAATTCTCGATTCACATTTTAGCAAGAATTGTGCAACAGCCCTTTTAAGTACTATTTCATTGCCAGGACGTAACATACAATAAGTGCATAAGAGGGGTTTTATTGGATATATATATATATATACAGTATATATACTGTATATATATATATCCATCTATCCATCACAGAGGGGTTTTATTGGATATATATATATATATATATATATATATATATATATATATATATATATATATATCCATCTATCCATCACAGGTTGCGCTAGACTTTTTTGTTGTCCGTCATTTTGAAATCCCGTCATAATCTATTTTTACCGGTCGCTTTAATTTTTTAAATGATAATAATGACATGTTCAATAGCATTTAATTTTAATTCATTTTGAATTAATATTCAGTCCAAACAAGCTGAACAAATAATCCACACCGTGGATACACACATCAAGCAGAAGAATATGTAAGAATATCGTCCGCCAGGCGATTCGCGTATAGTGGGGCTTGACGGTAGCCTAGAACTCTAGACACCCCCTAGCGGCAGCACATTTATTTGGCCGCTAGGTAGGTCTAGCACAGCTCCGTCGGCTTTTTGGTGCTGGAAACACAAAGTATGTCAGACCAATCACAGCGTGAGGGGCGGAGTCGAAAGCCTGGCTACCATGACGACAGAGTTGCGACGGTTCCGTGTTAGAGGTAAACAATGGCTGCTGCTGCTGCTGCTGGCTTGGCCGCGACTCTTCAAGACTTGAAGTTAACATTTTATTTGAGAAAAGAACAAAGAACGGCACTGAAGTCTTTCCTCGAAAAGAAATATGTATTCGGAGTTTTGATTAATTACGTAGTCAGAGCCGTCGCTCTGACTACGTCACCTTCTTCGTTGCTCTGATTGGTTGTAGTGCTATCCTATTGCGTGCAGAGGGAACTTGAAAGACAACCGTTTATCCCGCCCACACTGCCAATGGAGCTGAGCCAGACCTTACATCTTTCTGATGTAGGTCTGGCTTGCCAGGCTAGCTTGACGGTGATTCATCGCCACAATGCGGGCGGGAGCTAGTTGATCCATTAGTCAACACGCGCCCCCAAGCGAACGAGTTTTCAAGGTGGCGCGATGTCGCGGATAATTCGCGTATAGTGGGGCTTCTAGTAGGGTTGTCTGACTGACATCACGATGGAGAGCCACCATCGTGATGCCACCGACACACACTAATCCTATAGTCTCTTCTATAGTTATTACCTAAAAACTTTGCAGGGATTGCTCTGTAAATACATTGAAAATATAACTAATGGTCCATATAAAGTGCTGTAAGTTAACTAGGGCTGCCCCCTAACAGTCGGCTTAGTCGATCGACGGAAGCTTAGTCGAATACGTTTTCATTAGTCGAACAAAAAGTAAAACATAAAAATAAGAAGGCATGAGCATCGCAAACCGAATACATCCGTGGTCGCAACAAGCCCTGATTTAACTAATCGCTGCAGGCATACTGACCAATACACCTGGGCAGGTAGACACCTGGGCAGGTAGACACCGCTAGACACACGGGACTCATACCGGTGATCGCGGCTTTAGTTCCCCGTGTCTGATCGCTGTAATTCGGAGCGTGAATATCGGTTGAATATCTAATATCTGTCTAACTTTAAAAAACACTTTAGTATTTTTTAAAACGATAGTCGCACATCCCTAGTAACTACGGCGTGAAGGTGAACCCTCCCGGACTCCGCTATTAACATGAACCGCTCCGCCGAAGGAGCCGCACATCCACACGCACCGGACACCAACATACAAACATGTTCCATTTGATTGCTTTTAAATAAAGTTATGTGCAGTTATACGGTTATACGATTATATACGATTATTAAAAGTGTTGGTCCATGCCGTTAATAGAGCGTAACAGTGACCGCCCCCTTTTTAACAGCTCCGGTGCCGGAAGTAAATTTCCCATGCATTTATCTCGTCCACTTTTCGTAGAATCCTTATAAAAAGAGTATTAAGCCTTTAACCAAGCCAATCGTTCGTTATGGTAGTCATGACCATATTATGTTTGATTCGGGATGAGTAGTTCCTCACTCGGTCAACAAAATATTGTACACAGTCTTGTACCTTTGCCTTTTCTTCCGTTTTCCAAATTCTTTTTATGCCCGAAAAAGTGCCCTGAAAAGTGGACGAGATAAATGCATGGGAAATTTACTTCCGGAACCGGAGCTGTTAAAAAGGGGGCGGTCACTGTTACGCTCTATAGGCGGCCCGCTTCGTGGGCCGCCTATTAACGCCCCCCGGCGACGATATCATCGTCCATCACGATGTTTTACTGTAAACATCGTCAACTGCCAATTTAAGGGCCATCGCCTAACCCTAGCTTCTAGGTTCCTCGCGTGCCCGCTTGCGCGTAATCAAATGGTTCAAGTGGGTTTGTTGTTTCTTTCTTCTTTTCTACTTTTCTTCTTCTACAAGAGCCAATATGCTCATCGCCACCAAGTGGTCAGGGTGTGAAATGCAATCTGTCAAAATGACGGACGGCCCTCAGATTTTTCCGTTACCGTTTTAAAAAAACGGTCAATGACGGAAAATATTCGGTTAACGCGACCCCTGGTATATATATATATATATATATATATATATATATATATATATATATATATATATATATGGGATAATGCCTGACGAGGTGTCCATTAAATATATATATATATATATATATATATATATATATATAGAGAGAGAGAGAGAGAGAGAGAGATAGAGATACATAGTTTAGCATATTATATTGGCTTAACATATCTTAGTGTAGCATAGCATAATGTATCTTATCTTTGCATATTATATGTTAGCATAGCATAGCTTAGCATACCATAGGTTAGCATATTATGTTTTGCCATAGCTTAGTGTACCATATCTTAGCATAGTTTAGCATATCGCATTCCTCTATGTTTAAACAGCAACAACAGAGAGGTTTTGTAGTAGAGGAAAGTACTTCAACCTTAACTACTTCAACCTAAAGTACTTCAACTTAAAGTGATAGGATACATGCTGCAGTAGTACTGATACTGTTAGCTTAGTGTTATGTAGTAGTGATACTGTTAGCTTAGTGTTATGTAGTAGTGATACTGTTAGCTTAGTGTTCTAATACTGTTAGCTTAGTGTTCAGTATTACTTGAGATTGTTAAGGACAACAAAGTGTTGAATGGTGTCTGTTTATCCGTGTGTGTGTGTGTGTGTGTGTGTGTGTGTATGAGTGTGTGTGTGTGTGTGTGTGTGTGTGTGTGTGTGTGTGTGTGTTTGTGTGTGTGTGTGTGTGTGTGCGTGCGCGTGTGTGTGTCTGTGTGTGTGCGCTCGCTATCTGTTCAGGAGAGTGATGGTGGGGTGAGTGGGTCTGACTGATGGGGGGAGATTAAAGCCATGATTATCTCCTGATAGAGAACAAGCCTCTCAGGGGCGTGCACGTGCACATGCACAGCACCGTGCGCACCCTCCAATCTCCAAATGAGATCTGCTAAGTGAGTAACTGGCTCGTATACCCAAACACTTTACATTAGAAACCCGCCACGGCCGGCAGGCCTCTGCAGAGCAGGGAGAGGAAATACACAACTCAGATTCTGGATACAGATTGAGGAAACTTTATTGTCCATCAACAGTGTGACAGAACATCCTCTTTGACATGGCTCACGTTGCTCCGGTTACAAAATAAAAGCACACAAAGTCCAGACATTAAATAGTACTTAGCATCTTATAGCACCTTACCCTAGCTATCCACGCTGTAGACCAGAAAGGAGAGCTAAACCTAGCAAGTATGGTGCAATTAGAAACTTGTTTTATTGACATCCTTGCTGTACCGACAGTGATATATTGTTGTTTTACTTCCTACTGACAAATGTACTTATTGTAAGTCGCTTTGGACAAAATGCCCTAAATGTAAATGCACATGAAAGAAGAGCAAAGTGCAGTGTGCTGAATTGTTGTTTCATTGTTTCAAATGTAAACAGCAGCGCTGACCTCTCTTCATCTTCATACCCTACATATGAAACGTTTGAGAGCTGATCATAGGTAATATGGGTCTGATATGACCAATGAGGGAGAGGCATTCATAGTCATGTGGATCTGATATGACCAATCAGGGGCAGGCAGCTATAGCTATGACGGGCCAATACGATTAGAGATGACTTTGTGGTAAAAGCCTTCTGCGAGAGTGGAAATAACCACGTCTCAATAGTACACTAAGATCTCAGCTGACATAGTCCCACATAACAATATTCATCTTAAAGGGATCTACTCCTGTTTTACCACAAGCTGTGAGGCTGATTTCAACATCTACCCTCTAGTGACATCACAAGTGGGACTGTTCAGATGTATGATGGACAGATCAGCCTACCAGCCTACCCACTAGACTGTACCAACTGGTAGGGGGATCTATCCATCATACATCTGGGTGGACACTCCCACTTGTTAGGTTGTTGGGTTAAACATTGAAATGGCTTTTAACACAAAAGCCTGTGTGTGTGTGTGTGTGTGTGTGTGTGTGTGTGTGTGTGTGTGTGTGTGTGTGTGCACGTTGTACGCAAATATGTGTGTTCAAGTGCTCTGCGTATCTAAGTGGTCTATAAATGCAGTCTGCCGTTGGGTTTCCTCTTAGAGGACAAACACTGCACAGTGACACACAACATCCAGATCGAGAGAAACCGTCCCACACAAACACACACACATACAGACACACACAAACACACACACACAAACACACACACACACACACACAGCCAAACACCTGTGTTCACACACACACACACACACACACACAAACACACACACAGCCAAACACCTGTGTTCACACACACACACACACACACACACACACACACACACACATACAGACACAAACACATACAGACACAAACAAACACACACATACAGACACACACACACACACACACACACACATACAGACACACACACACACACACACACACACACACACATACAGACACACACACATACATACAGACACACACACACACACTCCCAGACTCAAATAGAGCAGCATGGGCTGCTTCTAGAACAATATTGCTTTAATGAAATGTTGTGAATCCTTAATGAGCGTCAACGTCTTGTGATAAATCTCACAATTATTCCCGCGCATGTGAGCAGAGTGTGAAACTCATCCGTCAGGCCAAATTAGCGGGGATGCATTAGGCTACAGTGGCTTGTAGGGACACACTTTATTAGACGCTTACACCCATTCCTTTAATTGGAACCATTTTTCATTTGGCTTCCAGCCCCACTTTAGTGAATGACTGCTCCTTCACTTCACATCTGGCAGGACTCCGCGTATACACCCAGACAGTACAAATACAATACAACATACACCTATAGATTACATATACAACAGAACCTATATAGATATTACTATGTATGTCTACTACATTTAGTCATTTTGCAAATGCTTTTATCCAAAGCAACTTCCATTGACTTCAGATGCAGGTCATTAACCAGCAGGTAGGGGTTAGGGGGCATCTTGCTCTAGGACGCCTACAGGTAGACTGTATACACAACTGTACAGCAATGATACAATACACTATACATATACAACCATACAGCTATACAACACACGATCAAAACACACAATCTCCGCTGGCATCTGAACCTGTGTACTTTGTTTTAGCTGCAAGGCGCGTACGTAAACACTGAAGATAATATACCTTATTGATTCCTGAGGGGAACTCAGTTCGCAACCTTCTCCTCAAAAACATTGTGTCTTAATAGAAGCACTTCCTGTTAGATAGAATCATCTGTATCGACCCTCATCGCCGTGCCTCAATTTATACTACAAGGGAGAGACAGAGAGGGAACGGGGGGCAGACAGGGTGCGTGTGTGTGGGGGGGGTCTCAGGGTCTGCCTCAGGCTTGGTCTTAGCTGACCTCCCTCTCTCTCTTTCGCTCCCCCTCCTTCCCCTCCCCTCCCTCTCTCTCTATCGCCCCCCTTTCCCTGTCTCAGTCTCCCCCTCCTCGCTTTCTCTCTCCCCTCTTCTTCCATCGTCTCTCAACCTCTTTCGCCTTGTCAGTCTCTCCCTCCTCCCCTCTCTCTCTCCTTTCTCCCCCCACCTCAGTCTCTCTCCGCTTCCCTCTCCTCCCCTCTATTACACTCTCTCCTCCCTCTCTCTCTCTCTCTCTCTCTCTCTCTCTCTGACAAGATGCAGACTTCAGATGAGCTGCATTCATCCATCCATCCATCCATCTTCTTCCGCTTATGAGCTGCATTCCTCCTTCAGAAATGAGCAGGTTACAGGGAAGCCCCGCCCTCCCTCCCTCTCTCTTTTATCCCCTCTTCCCCTCCCTCTCTCTCTCTATCTTCTCTCTCCTTCTTTCCCCCTTCTCTCTTTATCTCCCTCCCACTCTCTCTTCCCCTCTCTCTCCCTATCTCTTCCTCTGTCATCCCCTCTCTTCCTCTCCCCCCTCTCTCTATCTCTCTCCCCAACGTTTTAATGCCTCAGGTAAATGCATGAATAAATAATTATATATAAAATGAAAAAAATAAATCTAACTATTTACTATATACTACTATTATACTAAACTATTTTTTTCATATGTGTAACTTTGTTTTTTTGTAATTTACCAAACACCAGTTTTTCATTAGCTGTAACTTTTTATATTTTGTGCCGTACGTACACGTATGAATACAAACCAACGCAATATGTAACTATATATCTGTGAGTCGCCGATACATATCTGCAAACTAATAACGGAGGATTTACAAAAAGAGATTTTTTTATTGAAATTCCAAGCGTGAGATTTTTTTAATTAAATTACGGTGGCGCTTTGAGAAGAAGCAATATTGAGACAGATGTTCAAATGTTTGCTCTGCTGTTGGAATGAAAAGCTTCTTAATGCTTAATGGACGCCTTCCAGGGCACGGACACGTGCTTTACGTTATGACGCCTTTTCTCTGCGTTTCTGTCGTGACTTCGGGATATCGGGACGAGGAACCTTACGGGGGCCACTTCCTGCCATTCCGTAGCGCTGATGTCGTCGTCGTCACCGCAACCGCCATTTTGGTCCAAAAACATCAACCTCAGAGTCCCGTGATGACAGCGGCGCGGCGCCACACAGAGTCATGTGATTGGAGGGGAAATACAAATATGTAGCCAAACAAAGGATAGAAATAGGCTACAGTCAAACACTCCCTCGCTTTCTCCCTCACACACACACACACACACATGGGAAATAGCCCGCTTATCTTCCCCATCTCATTTGAGTTGATTGCTGTCGGATTATAATGCAATCACCACACTGTGTGATGGGTAACCATGGGAACGGGTTTTAACTGTTTATCTTGCCAGAGATCTTAATTTGAGTTTGAACACTCTGGATCACTGGGATAGGGGCAGGGGGGGGCAAGAGACTTGGGAACCCAGCGAGAGAGAGAGAGAGAGAGAGAGAGAGAGAGAGAGAGAGAGAGAGAGAGAGAGAGAGAGAGAGAGAGAGAGAGAGAGAGAGAGAGAGAGAGAGAGAGAGAGGGTGGGGGGGCTGTGATGAATACACGGAAACAGACACATTCCTGTTCTTTTTGTTGGATTTCATTTGCAATTAAATTTGTCTTTCAGAGGGAAAATCAATTTATGATGACAATCCGGCGGGAGCGTCTGAGAGCGACGACTCTCCCGCCTCACCCTGGGAAAGGAGGCGCGGAAGAATGCGGCTAATCTCGGCAAAATGAATCATTCACACTTTATTTGGACATCTGTGTTACCTTCCTCCCCCCTCCTCCTCCTCTAGCCTCGCTTCATTCACACGTGACAGTTTTATTAGCCGGGGTGCAGGTGGCGCAGCATTCCTAGTGTGGCGTTCGGAGGGGGATGTGGAGCGAGAGATCAGGCAGAGGAAGGGTTCAGGGAACGTTGCTTTTCTGGGCTTTTTGTTCAGTTTAAAAGCAAACTTGACATTGAACCCGGACGGGATTTGGTCGTGTCACACGACCGGGAGAGGAAGGAAGAACCATGAGGCTCTCTGTCTGTTCGCCCCTCAAAGTATAATTTATGGACCACAGATGTTTCAGACAGACTTACACACGCGCGCGCGCACACGCACGCACGCACGCACGCACGCACACACACACACACACACACACACACACACACACACACACACCCTAACTTTCCTCCACGTGACCATCCTGAATAAAGGAGAGCGCATTTGTGTACATGTGCAATATGTGTTCAATATCAAGTACAGAAACTCTGAAAAGCAGCTTTGGCAATTTACTGCCATTGTACATTTTCCAGCAGGAATCTAAATCCTGTTAATCTTGATCGATTTTAAGGAGAAAATGATGATATTGAAACCAAACTGAAGCCAGTGGAGTATCACTGAGGCATGGTGAGTGAAGACCTGGAAATGGTACAGAAATTAATATTCATTGGCCCAAAAACATGCCATACAACTCACTAAAATAGCTTTTCCAGATGTTCAGGGGTTGTTTAAAGCTCCGTCGTTTACATGAAGAATAAAAACTACAACTCCCATGAGCCCTTGTTTTGCAAGAGCTCCATTCATCCTGGCTCTTTTGACACTTCTTTTTTTGAAAAGTGTTTTTTTGAAAACATCTGTTTGTAATAATTATGTTATCAGTAACTGGATCTTACACGTTCGTCTGTGGATCCTATTCCGTCATAAAAGGATTCATTTTAGGTAATTTGTCAGTTTTATCACCAATGGCTTATGTCAGCGACAAAATATTCAAAATTAAATTCCACTAAAGGTTAATAGTTTAAACTCCTGGTGGAGACTGGGAACTTAATTGAACATTATGTTCAACTTTATTGTAATTATTTATTTTATGTGTGATGTACGTCTTACTATTTAATAACGCAGAACCTTGAAGCCATATACAGAGAAAATGAAAACTTTATTAAATGTTATTTAAGACGAGAGATGCATGCAATGCACATATTAAAACATGGTGGATCGATTTGGGTTTATTTGAAATGAAAAAGCGCGTTATGAGCGGTACATTTAACTTGCCGCTATATGTACATTTACTGTCAAGCCTGTTAATTCTCAAGGTCTTTCAACCACCAAGCTTTGAACAAAGAAAATCAATTTTAAATCATCATGGGATAGACCATCTGAAGACTAACATCATTACAGAACCTCCTATATCTCTACTTCTCTATTTAATCTGCCCTCGGTTAACCCGGCCCACTCTATTTCCTGTGTTTTCCTCACTCCACATATTCATCCAATCAAAACATCTGCTTTCAGAGGGAAATATGTTGAATTGGCTGGTGGCCAATCAATAGCAAGCTAATTAAGGGGGTTATGAAAGGTTGAAGATTGTAATCGCTGACATTTTCAAAATCACCTTTAATTTGACCGCATTTTGTCACTTTTAAAGGTTTGGTGAGTATATTTATTTTTTGATTGAAAATTTAACAAATTAAACAGTGAAAAAATGAATGAAGCGTAAAAGGTTGTTGGAAATGTGTAAACCTTTTCCTTCTGCCATGTGACTGGACGACAAGGAAAAGACCAACCTTGGCAGTATTAGGAGTAATAATAATACATGGCAATTGACTTCTGTTTGAGGTTTTCCCTGAGTTTATTCCTCGTATTTCTCCTGAGTTGAATGTGGGAAAATACTTGTGTCTGAAGAAGAGTTTTCTCTCCGTTTCTGTGACGGAGAGGAAAGTCCTGCTGGATTCTAGATTTACAGGCTGGTAAGAGAGATGTGTAAGAGAGAAAGGTCACTTGGGATGCAAAGTCTTCGGTTCGTAGAAATACAAGTCGAGTCACGTTAATAGAGCACAATATAAAAACAGATAAGATCTGTGCATTAGCATCCACTAATTTGTTTGATTTTTGATCAGGTGTTGGGTATTGATTAAGCTAACAGCGCTTGGATGTGAAGGTGGTTAGCTAGTTGGTCTTTAGTCGTTAACTCTCTGTCGTCTAGAGACCTGGCAAGACCTTTCTGTACCGCTTCACTACCTTTCAGCTCAACTGCCAACACTTCTGTTTGTTGCACAAACCTCCTGAGTTTGATTGTAACAAAAAAAAGAAAGAAAAGTTGAGTGCCGAGAACAAAACGAAAAATTAAATTCTGATTACAATTACGGGACGTGACACTTTGCTGATTTCGAATCAGCGAGGCCAAATTTCACAAAGCCTGTCACCGGTGGCAGCTACGCTCGACAAATCCCTCCCCAATCAAAAGTTTTGCTCTATATAATTTTACGCAATCAGATTTCTCCACAGTCATCCAGTGCAATCAGGTAATCAGAGGGGAGCATTAACAAGACAAATGGGCTTTAAAAAGTGGGTGCACTCTGCTTGGAGGAAGTTCCCATGGAGAGGGCCCCCTCTCTCTCTTGATTACCTCTATCACCCTCATACCGCGCCACATCCCCCCCGACACACACTCGCGGGCGCACCCTGCGTGCCACCGCCGCCGCCCCGCGTACCGCCGCACCGCGCCAGGTGATGAATGTCATTAAGTCGTGTGGGCGAGTCGACGGGGGGAAATTGTTGCTCTTAGCACACCTTGGTCAAGTGATTAGCCCCGCGGCCAGCAGGTAGCTTACAGGGGGATTATGTTGTAAAAATGAAACATGGCTTCGTTTTATGTCTCTGATCGCGTGGCGTTGAGATGTTGACGTTCACCAACGTTGAAACTCCAGTGTGACTCCAGTGCGACAACCAGGTCTCTGAATTTAATTTAAGTCAGAGTGCAGGACAGCTGTAGTAATTAATAGTAAGGTTTCTTCAGCAAGGTTAATTAGCTAGGACTAATTAGTGGGTCCTACAGGTGAAAACTAGAAACATGAGCCTGTAGAACTTGAAACATGGGCCTGTAAAACTATTTTTAGGATCAACATCTGATCCTGACTTCATTGTTATTCAGAACAATAATAAAGTCAGGATCAGATACTGAGGGGATCAGAGAGATAGGATGGGGAGTTCTGCAGATGGAACAGAGAGTATCTGGTTCCTCCATCCAGGAGAATTATGGAGCTGGCTGGTTCCACCGTCAAGGAGTGAGTGTTTTAAAGTCTCGTTTTGGACATAGCTCAAGACCTCCGCCCACATTGTTCATTAGCCAAACCTTACAGGAGCCTTCAGGACATTGGGCCCGATCAATGATTTATATGTTAAAATCATCTCTGCATTGCTGGCCAACGAGACATTGGTCTGCCAAGACTCCTGTGATACCATTAACAGCCATCTTTATTATAATCGCTCAGCCAATCAGAGATTGCCTTTTATTTTAATCATTTGACTAATCAGAGACCTTTTTATGTTAATCATTCGACCAATCAGAGACCGCCTTTATTCTAATCGATCACCCAATCCGAGGGCGCCTTTGTTTTAACATTCGACCAATCAGAACCCGCCTTTATTTTTAATCATTCAGCCAATCTTTAGAGGAGGGTTTCTTGGCTGTGAAAGAATTAGGAAAATTAAGTGTGGTAACGACAAAGAACAGCAGAAGAAAA
Organism: Merluccius polli; assembly: GCA_030340625.1. Classification (NCBI taxonomy): domain Eukaryota; kingdom Metazoa; phylum Chordata; class Actinopteri; order Gadiformes; family Merlucciidae; genus Merluccius; species Merluccius polli. The sequence continues at coordinate 20,482 of JAOPHQ010004585.1, forward strand.
GAAAAGTTCCCTCCGTCAGGCTCTTGGGTTCCTCTCTGCTCTCCTAATGAAGGCTATTCAATCTAGAGCCTCTGGCTATTCACAGCCAGAGGCTCTAGATTGCAGCCGTTTTTCATCAGGGTGATTTGCACATGGCTCTCGTGTCAGGGACACAGCCAATTATCAGGAGGAACAATAGCCAACGAGAAGTCATGTAGTCTCCACAAGGAAGCCAGCCTGTCCAGTATTCACACTGGTCTATAGGCTCTCCTGACTTTGCTAGGTAATGTTCCACTCTAAAATACAACCTATTAGTTGATGGAATCTCTTCACCTTCTCTTGTGGTCAAAAAGGGATCGGGGTTGTTTAAGTGTAACTGCCTTCCAAAGCGTGATGGTTATGCCTCCAAAACTCCAGCGACGTCCGTCCTTCTCTCTGTTAATGAAGTCGACGGATTTGAGGTTGAAACCGCCCTGATCATCGCCCTCCTGCTCCGGACCACTTTTGTTTATCGGATTTACATACGAGGCTTGCCCATAGCAGCTGGCGTCCCCTTATCTCCAAGTCTGGCTGAGACCACATTATGGCCCCTATCTTTCATTTTGTTCATTGTGCATGAAGGGTAATTGCCCAGAGATAAGTGTTTCCTCTGACCGGGACCAGAACCAATCTCTTCGGACACGACTGCCATCCCGAGCTATTTGCTGGCCGGTCATACGGGAGGTTGGGTGGCTGAGGGTGGTGGAGGCTTAGGTGGTGGTGACTGGCTAAGCTCCGGTGGTCTTAGTCTGGCGTTGCCATCAGGGCAGGCACCGGCGTTACGGGCTTCAATCTTTCAATCCGACAGCCTATTTACCTTCGCAAAGCTCCGCTGCCCGGCCACTCGTATTGCTAGTGTCGCTGAGGAAGCCTTCGATCAAACACCAGATACAGCGCTGGACTCAGCCTTCCGTCACGTCTGGCTTTAAGATGTACGGAAATGTACCTTACACGTCTTTGGTTGCAAGGTTACAAAATATATTAAAAAAGAGGGTGAACTTTAAGATATACAAAGTGTTGAAGTATGTAGAAGTATTGTAACGGTAAATGAACACCTCGGTTTAATTTATTTCAGCGAAAAACTATTTTCCTCAACACTCTACACCCTTCTTTAACTTCAAATGTCCAAAAAGGATAGACGGATGGACGGCTGGCCAGGCTGTGAAACCAATATTGTTGTGCTCATTATGTCTCTCCTTCTCCCTCCCTGCTGGGTTTGGAAGAGTTTACGTTGGTATTTTGATCGGTTTAGGGTTAGTAGATGTCCTCTAATGTGGGGTCTGTGAGACTGTATTTGTGCTAAAGAGCTGTGCTAATAAAGTTTTAAAATATCTCTCCTGCTCCAACTAGTATTTATTTAGCTCGTGTGTGCTTTGACTGCTTAGTCATATTTTCCAACCACATTTTCAACTCACTTTTTTTGACACAAAATCCATGACTTAAACGACTTGTCACATTTCGTCCGGGAAATTCGGGGGAACCACGGATATGTACGATACTTTGTTTGGAAAAACACGATATCCGCCCGTGAACATTCCAACAGAAGTGTTTAATTCGCTATTCCCTTACATGGAAGATAGCGTTATTTCAACAACAAGAGTTACAACACAAAACCATTTCCTTGTGCCGTGTGTGTTTCAGCTCGTCAGGATGAAAACAATTCTTTCTTTCATCGTAACGAAACAAGAGATGCCAGTTAATCTCATAAATGTGTGTTGTGTTTCTGGGGTTTTTTTCCTCCATAATCTGACGTTGGTTGGGGGAGAGAGGTCGTCTTTGTTTGGGTGGGGGGTGGAGGGGGGAGGAAGAGTTTGCAGTGGGACTGCGGGGGACACTGGGTTGTGTGGTGGTGGGGGGGGGGGGGGGGGGGGTTGTGGCACTGGAGACGTATCCCTGTTTGATCAGGGCCTGTTGACGGATCAAAATGAGGATCATACCTGGGCGCGATGACAAGAGGCCAATTTTGATGTCCATTTTCTCTCATTGCTGCTGTCGGCTTTCAAGGAGAGATCTGTTTGAGCTCTCTGGGAACCGGCCGTCCCCCTGCATCGTCCCGGCCAACAAGCTGACAGGACAGAGCCGAGAGGTTATGAGGAGGTGGTGGTGGTGGTGGTGGGGGTGGTGAACCCAAACAAGCTGCTCCTTACACAATAAAAACCTGTTTGGACGAGAGCAGGACTGCTCTGTCTCCGTGTCAAATGGCGTTAGAGTTGGATTTCATTCAACGACCGGACGTTGCAATACTACTGAGTTCCTGCTCAGGGGGGGAAACATGGCCACATATCTGTGATATCGTGATCAGTATTACGTTGGAGACGGTCACAAAGAGAAGGTGGAGGAAGGCGGCTATCATAACAAGGGCCCTGTTGTTCCGTCCCTCATTGTTTAATGTAAAGATGTTGGGCCATGTGGGAGGCATTAGCTGGGAGAATCACAGCTCTTATTCATATGCAGGGTAACCATAACCTCATAGAGCACATGTTTATCAAGCATTAGCGGAACAAACTCTGCACTGTAGGCCTCGCCAGCCACCACCTGGCCGCCTATTAGTTACAGATGTGATTTTGTGATTCATAATGAAGTAATGCCGGTCGTGTTGGTGTAAGATTGTTTTGCTTTCTCCGCTTGCACACACCGGGTCGGAGGAGGTCTCGGGTCGGGGGGGGAGGGGGTGGGGGTTGGGGGTGACCTGTAATGCCGTAATGCTTCACACGTAAAGCTTTCACAAACAGTCTTTTAATATTAGTTTTAATATTAGTGTGCTAACCATGTAGGCTTTAGGCCTTACGTCGTGGCCCAGGTTCGATTTCCGGCCTATGTTAGTCTCTTTCTCTTTCAACCCACTTTTCTGTCTGTCTTCACTGTCCTGTCCATAGAAAAAACCCATAAAAAATGTTTTTGGAATGATTTGCAGGTGATTGTACACGATACATACTATTGTATAGTTCCGTTTATGCCTAGAGTGTAATTTGAGTGGTTCAAGTTTGACTGTCGATGTTTGAGGTTTGGGAAAAACAACTTCTGTTTCTGTGGATTACAGAAACAAATATTTTGCAATGACGACAAGTAAAAGTTGTTTACTTCTCGTGTTATTTAACATGCATTAATGTCTCCAAGATGAACTCACTTATGAAATGTTGTCTTCATTCGCTGCATTGTTCAAGAACCTTGTAGCGATGATACAACTTGACACGTCGAGCACTTAGCGTCAGTACAGGCTCACCGGATGACAAGCAGAAAAACTAATAACGTGTTTTTAAAGCTAGTAGAACGTGGTCAAGGACCTCTGGTCTGCACTTGCTGCCTACATGTCTTCATCAAACTGATGTCTCTGAGGACATCTTGACTCCAGTATCATTGAGACACACAGGCTATATATTCATGAATCAATCAATATAATGGTTATGATGCTACATTATTAATATTTCACATCTTAAAATACATTATGAAATCCCTGTAGTAATTCAAGTGGTTATATATATATGTGTTACCTGTCAATACCTTTTATACAGAATGAACTAGAAAATAAAAACAAACAACACAGTGTCTCACATGGTAAATATCACACTACAGTTAGAAACTAAGCATTCTGCCCTCTCACATATCAAATATAATATAATACATATAATAATATAATATAATAGTTCATGTGATGAGAGGCAGCATGTTGTAGACTACAGGTCATATTTGGATTAATGTGTTGTTGTTTTTCTTTAACTGTTAGCTAGCATTAGCTATGAAAAAATGGAAATCTCACGAATATGTTGCCAAATGTTAAGATCAGCCCTTAAAACTCCACTCAAAATGGCTTTTATTTTGAAATACAACAGGATTCACAGCCAAATACAGCTGAATATAATGCCTCCTGTATGGAGCAGCTTATTTTGGATGGTTTATCCATGTGGGTTTGGACAGCCATGTCCGACGTTTAAAGCGACCGAGGAAAAAGAGACATTCGGTCACAAAATGTCAGACAGTGAATCACAGTTTAAAGTGACATCCATGTTCTCTTTTGCTATCAATATCAAAGCGCTAGTACGAAAAGACAGACACGTGTGACAGAGAACCATACCAAGAACCTGGCAGATGTTTCTTTAGAATCGCTCTTCAAGTTCCGATCTCATAAAAAGCATCTCAAAATAACAGCAATCTCAGAGTCAGCTGTCAGTCTCGTCTTTGCGTACAGGTGGTTTTAAATGGATGCTCTTCCACTGTCGACCAAAACATCGGTTATCAAACCTGCACTCAAACCTCTGGATGTCACGAAGCAAAGCAATCTGCTCGGTTATCTTTATATTTTAAATATTACCCTTCTACTCAAGAACAGGCTCTGACTGCGGCTATGTTGCCTGCCAAGAATATACGCTCTTAATGTGTATTTTGACATATTGAATTGACCAGCTCAGAAGTCTTTTAACAACCTCCTTTCAGAGTTTGACGAGGGGGTTCTGAATCCTGTGTGTGTGTGCAGACATTTCTCTCACTTCTAGGAAAACTTCTCCTGGGAAATAATTTGCTGTGAGGAGGAAAACCAGCACTGAAGCAACACAGAGAGAAGAGCCGTGAACGAGGAGGAAGGATCGATTGTAATTAGTTGCACCTGTTCCTTTCAAGCCGACTCTGGTTTCCTGGACCGGCGCGTGAAGATCGCACATCAAAGCGTCTCTTCAATGGACCCTTTGTCAGCAGCAGTCGTCAGGGTGGAGGCTGACCAGGCTGCAGGACACAGGGAGGATGGCCTAGCACACCCAGACCTGGTCTACACAGACCATACTTGGTCCACCCATACCTGGTCCACTAATACCCCCCAGACCTGGTCCACCAACCCAGACCTGGTCTACCAACTCCCCCAGACTTGGTCCACCAACCCAGACCTGGTCTACCTAGACCCCCAGACTTGGTCCACCAACCCAGACCTGGTCTACCTAGATCCCCAGACCTGGTCCACCAACATCCCCAGACCTGGTCCACCAACTGCCCCAGACCTGGTCTACCAACCCAGACTGGTCCACCAAGCCAGACCTGGTCCAACAATACCCCCAGACCTGGTCTACCAACCCAGACCTGGTCCACCAACACCCACAGACCTGGTCCACCAACACCCCCAGACCTGGTCCACCAACCCAGACCTCCAGACCTGGTCCACCCAGATCTGGTCCATTAACATGCCCCAGACCTGGTCCACCAACACAGACCTGGTCTACCAACTCCCCCAGACTTGGTCCACTAACCCAGACCCACCAGACCTGGACCACCAACCCAGACCTGGTCTACCTATATGCCCAGACCTGGTCCACCAACACCCCCAGACCTGGTCTACCAACTCCCCCAGACTTGGTCCACCAACCCAGACCTGGTCTACCTAGACGGCCCCAGACTTGGTCCACCAACCCAGACCTGGTCTACCTAGATCCCCAGACCTGGTCCACCAACATCCCCAGACCTGGTCCACCAACTGCCCCAGACCTGGTCTACCAACCCAGACTGGTCCACCAAGCCAGACCTGGTCCAACAATACCCCCAGACCTGGTCTACCAACCCAGACCTGGTCCACCAACACCCCCAGACCTGGTCTACCAACCCAGACCTCCAGACCTGGTCCACCCAGATCTGGTCCATTAACACGCCCCAGACCTGGTCCACCAACACAGACCTGGTCTACCAACTCCCCCAGACTTGGTCCACCAACCCAGACCCACCAGACCTGGACCACCAACCCAGACCTGGTCTACCTATACGCCCAGACCTGGTCCACCAACACCCCCAGACCTGGTCTACCAACAACCCCAGACCCGGTCTACCAGGCCAGACCTGGTCCACCAACCGAGACCTGGTCCACCACCCTGTAGTGGATAAGCTAGGGATCCATTTGGATCTTGATTATTGACCAGTACAGTTACACCAACTGTCAGCAGACTACTCTGCCTCCTGGTCTCATTTCTTAGCAGAAAAGTCATACCTTGCAGCCCACATGCAATGCCTTTTAAACATAAAACCGGAGTTGAAACTGATTAAATGAGCTAGCGACCTGTGAAATTGAACATAATTAGCGTCTTGGGGTATCGGTAATAGTCTTGCGTACACACTACTTCACGATACACTAGACTAATGTGCCACCAAGGTTACGACAACTTAATTATTCATAACTACTTTAATTAAATTACCCCAGACTCTCCCACGTTCAACACCAGAACACAAGTCAATATTTGTGTCCCCCTCGTTTAAACACCACACGTCGTGAAACAATGAATAACTGAACTTGAATAACTTGTGTTGAAAGAGAATCTGCTGAATAATTCATGACCCCACGCTGGTCCTCTCTACCAAAACTGTTACGAGTCGTCGACGTGGAGGACGTTGTTGTTGCTCTAATAACCCTCGATGGAAGAAGCGCTATAGGTTATGATGTTAGGTCGTCACTCGTACATCTAATGGCCATAAAGGACATAGAGGGTTTTCTCTTCCACGAGATAAGTAGCCTATGGTGGGGGGGGGGGGGGGGGGGGGGGGTCACATGACCACCTCATGGAATGCATGCGACAAAAGAGCACTATGGCTGAAAGGTGGGTGGGGGGGATTGGGGGGGAGGCTGTGTTGCATTCAAGCACTAATTAGAAAAATTAGATCTGTGAAAGGCAGCTAGTGATCGCGGCCTTCAACCTGCTGCACAATGCGGGGGGGAGGGAGGGGGGAGGATAAATAATTTAATCTATTATCTGCTCTGGGAAACTCATCAGCCACACTCCACAATAGACACGCTCTGAACCACTGATTGCATTCTACTCTCTCCTCCTCCCTCCTCCTCCCCTCTCTCTACCATGGAGAGGGGAGAACAAATGCAAGAGCGAGGGAGGGAGAGAGGGATAGGGCAATTGAAGGGAGAGAGATGAAGGGATAGACATAGAGACAGAGACAGAGAGAGAGAGAGAGAGAGAGAGAGAGAGAGAGAGAGACTATAGAGTGTCTTCCACCAAGGTCAAACAGTGCTGCAGTCTAATTAAGAGGATCACAGTTTCCTGTTTGAGGTCAGACCCCCTGCTGTGATCCACACTCCTGAATACTACACTCTGTCCTGACCCCCACACATCCGCGCACGCACACACACACACACACACACGCACGCACGCACACGCATGCATGTATGCACACATCATTAAAACATCCCACTGATTATATAGCCCTGTATACATACATTTTATATATCGCTAGTTAAAATATTCTAATATACTAAAGTCAATATCTAAAATATAATATAAAAAATAACATATGTGTATATAATATATGTTTATCTAGTCACATATATTATATTATACTTAATAGAATATTATATTTAATACAAAAAGTTTTTTTATGCTGTGAGGGATAATTAAATCGACATTGCCTTTTGAAACCTGACACGCAGCTAAGTAGTGAGGATGGATGATCAGCCATTGATCAGAACAAACAACAAAAAACAAAAAAATCTCCCTCTCTGCTTCCTCCTGTAAAGACCTTCATGATATTTAGCTCAGGGCTCCTCCATCTCCTGCCTCTCTCTCACTGCCAGACTATTATAGTCCAAATGTCAAGAGCTGTGGCTGCCTTGCTTGGCCCGCTGCTTGACATGCTGCATTCATTTTACCTGTGTGTGTGTGTGTGTGTGTTAACGTGGTAATATTTGGGCCTGTTGACCACTCCGCTCTGGTTGCTTTGTGGAGTAACTGAGAGAAATCTCTCCAGAGGTCGACTCACTGAGATTTGGAGAAATCCCGCGGTTTCCTCTCTGCTATCGCGAGGTTTCCCCCTTAGAAAAAACAGCGCAGTTTCTCCAACTTCCATTGATGAAGAGATAGTTTTTTTTTGTCGTTTTTGGTTTGGTTTTGGTTGTTTAGATGTGTTATATTGTGTTATATTATGTGATATGTTTTTGTGTTTTGTTGCCAAAGCGGCAGTAATGGACACATCATAAAAACGGCGCAGTGTTCCCCTAACAGGCGACACGGTGCTCCATTTACAAACCCACTCTGAATTAATTTCAGGGGTGTCATTATGCAAGTGCTGCACACATTTTCCAAGACCAAGTGACTATTTATAGAGGTCCGCCAGGCCTGAGAGCCAACTCTATCTAATGGTGTAATCTGTATCCTTAATGGTAATATTAGTTTGGTCCGTTTGGCTCAGCGCAGGCGCATTAGCCCAGATCAACACGGTGATGCTGCTGCTCCCAGCGGCCCCACGGCGCCCACTGGTGGCCAGTGGTGGTAAGAGCACATTAAACATTAAAACGTAATACTGACGACCCCACAGGCGTTATCACCAAGGGAATACAAAACAATACCAGCAACCCGTTTTTTTGAGTAACAATAGATATAATTCACACAGTGAATTATTTCACCTTGTTTGGCGGCGAGTTAAAAAAAAAAGCCCATTGAGAAACCGAAGCGTTTCCAACAGACATCTGCAACATTGGTTTAGGAAAACAAACACACATGACGTCCTAAAGAGTGTAGTGTAGTAAATCAGGATACCCTCGTGAAATCCGCTGTTCTAATTAACCTTCAAGCTAATCAGCCACAATCAATAGTGTGCGCGGGCGTTTTTAATTGAGAAGAAGTCATTATCACACTGTATTCATCTGGCTAATGATGCCAAATACGCCTGCAGCTCAAAACTGCTAATTACGTTCTAGTTTCTGAGATGGGTCTGTTCTCCTTGTGTCCACAGTGGAGCAGAGGGGGGCATGTTCCCCTACTGACACACACACACACACACACACACACACCGTCCCCATCCTACAGAGGGGATAACGGGGTATATAGTCACTCAGCAGAGTAACTTCCATGTGAGACGGAGAGCAGTATAACCAGACAGCAGTAGTGCTGCTGTGTGACCTAGTTTCTAACAAACTGGACAGAGAGGAGTAGCTTTAGGAATCAGAACACAAGGCTTGTAGCGCTAGTACTACAGTATCGGGCTTGGACAACATAATGCATCATGGGACTTTTTGTTGGCGGTACTCCACCATATTGAGAGGACTCCAGAGTTGGAGTACTGTACAGTGCTAAATCAACGGAAATAAACCGATACCTACGCTAATGAAAACTTTGTTTTGCCACATCTCTCATGAGAAACGCTGTGGCAGTTTCAAACACAACAATGTCCCCATAATGACAAACATTTCACGATGAATGACTAAACAATGACCAAAAAACCATGACGACCAACATAATAACTAACATTACAATGCCTATGCTTCCAAAATGGAGGCGGTCATTGCGATGTGACGTTAATTAGCCAAGACAGTTAACGCTCAAGGAAATGGTTTGGTTCGCTACTACGTAAAAAAAAAAACAGAAATACCTAAAGAGCAAATCAGCATGGATTAATTTGACCATAAGGTCTTCTGTGTTCTTAAAGACTGGACCAGTCATGGACCAGTGTCTGTTAGAAGTGAACACAGAAAAATATTTAATGTATTTCATGCCTTGACCATTAACCTTGTGTAAGCCTGAAGGAAAACCAAATTAAACAACAAAATCCTTCCTGCTGCTCTTCCGGTGTCGTCTTTACCTGACGCCGCATCTCCGACTGCATCCAGGGCCACAGAATCCTGATGCCCAGGGGCCACACACAGCCACACTGCAGTGCAGCTGTGTGTGGCCCCTGGGCATCAGGATGCCATAAGGATGACAACATAGATACACCAAATTAATCTGTATATGTAATCTATAATCTGTTAATGTATTCGGCTTCAAAAATGCCTCGACATTTTAGAACCAATCTGGGATTGAACTAAAAAAACCTTACATTTTTAGTTTAATCCCATTTTAAAGCGTTTAGTTATCTTTAATATTTAAACTTGTTAAATATAGAAATTGAACACATTCAGAGATTAGTTTTATAAATTTAAGTGAGATTTATACATAATAATAATAATAATAATAATAATAATAATAATAATAATAATAATAATAACCCATACATCTATAAAAATGATTCCGAAATGTAATCTGTTATTTTTTAAATGTATTTAGTCCACAGGGGAAGTTCCAAGTTGCTGGTATTTTGTATAAAATACCTCGCAATCATTTGTCAAATATCCGTATTCACAAATGCAACATTAGTTTATTAGCTCTGTGGAAGAATAGTGCAGCAAATGAACAGCCAAATGGACATCTCAACAGTCAAAGGTGAAAAAGTTCAAGTAAGTCATGTCCGTGATATGTCTTGACCGATGCTAAAATACAGACAACATAAAATCTAACAAAACAAGACGATCTCAATGTGACAGAAATGGTGTAGTTGTTATTTACTGCCCACAGAACAAAGGATTTAAGTGTAAAAATGCCAACTCCTTCGCTAACAATTGGTCCCAAAAAGTATATTTAACACTGCATGTTAATACTCTGATCACAAACCCAGCCATCATTTGATATTCCTCTCCACCACTCTGCAGCGTGGGAACATTTAAGGTATAGTGTAAAAACGGTATAGAAAAGCCCAGACGGCACCTCCAGAATCTAAAAAAAACTCAAATTCGTTGGCGGAATGGCCAAGAAGAAAACAAAACATTTAAAACTATTTGACCTCTCAGTTTGCTTGATTTAAGGATGATGACAGGACGAGTTCAGTCTTGGCTATTTTCAAATATAAGAAGGGAAAAAAAGCGCCATCTGCAACATTATTCTGAATTGGATCGATGGAGAGCAAAAAACCTTTCCGTGTTTATTTTTCAGGGAAACAGAGTTGATGTTTCGCAACACGTGTATGAAGCAGAACTCTATTAGACAATAGCCGAGCGTGATGGTTCCCCTTTAATTCAGATTATTCTCCTCGTTCATCATGCAGATGTCTTCTATCCTCCTCGGACTGCTGCATGAAGTCCAGCTCTCCCCATCCACGTGACGTGAAGTTCCATCTAAAAGGCCTCTGTTGTGATCGTTTACCATTCGGACAAAGCCATGTTTTGCTCTGCCATCCCCAGACACACTAGCGTACAGTGGCTAACCGCTCATCCAGATGGGCGGTTAGCATTAGCATCCAGGGCTCCTGGTCTCGCCCCAGAATACTTGACCCGTCATCATCCTCAGTCTGTGTGACCCTGCCGCAGCCCCCCCCCCCCCCCGCTTGACTAGCTGACCTTGGGGTAGATCTTCTCGTAGAAGAAGCTCTGGGCGAGGACAAAGAGCTCCCCATCCTTCTCCCGGACGGCGTGGGCGCGGACAAACTGAAATTGCTCCTGGGCAAACTCATAAAACTCGTTCTCCATCTTCCAGATGTCTGACTGGTGCAGCTTGGTGATCGTCTCTTCGGCCGGCGGCTTCTTCTCGGTGGTCTTACGCAGGTGGGACTTCTTACCTGGAGAAGAACCAAGGAGACTGACTTTGATAACCTGTCATGTTTTCTGATAGGTAGACCAGGTGTGTGTGTACCAGACCAGGTGTATGTACCTGCTCTGTAGACATAGAGCATGTGTGCGCGTGTGTGCCGTTTTGTTGTGATAGACAAGGGGTGTGTGTGTCTGTCTGTACTGCTACACCAGGTGTGTTCATGTACCTGTTCTGTAGAGTTGTGTGGCTCCCTTGAAGAATCGTGGGAGTACAGCCTCCAGGATCATGACAAAGTCCTCCAACTCCTCAGTTAGTCCCACCAGCAGGTACTCCCTCACCAGGTTAGCCTTGGCCTCCTCCAGAGCCCACCGACTGCCCACGTTCCTGCAGTACCACAAAGCAGCACAACACCATTCATTATCTATTTACCTAACACCCATGCTGCTGGTCAGGGCTACGCCAGTGACCCCACCTGGAAATGGAACACACAACTTTACCTGGGTATTAAGAGAAATATGCTTCATGCAGATCCTACACCCATCACAGCATCCCAACCCAAGACTCACGTTGTGTTGTCTAAGAGTTAAAGGAGGCCTAAGAGTTGACTTCTTGCAGGAAGAGAACGGTGGAAACATGAGTGAGAGTTGGAGAGGAGGCAAGAGTTTGTTGTGTTGGACTACAGAAAGCATAGCTTATGCTTATCTAAAGGATTTGATCATGATGTGATCCCGAGAGTTCAGAACGAGACTTCTCCTTGAGCGAGACTTGGTTAGACACAATAACAAACAGACCGGATCAAGCGAAAGGTAAAGACAGGATTTACTTCTCTGTAGGGATCCTTTCCATAATGTTGTCAGGATTTGATGCCAATTAAGTGAAGTAGAGTAAAAATAGAGAGGTTTTAGTAGAGATAGGCTTAGGCGGAATTTCCAAATAAAAACAATAAATCCAATAAAAACCAATGCAAAAACGACAATACAAACATGATGAGACACAGACAGGTGAATATCTTGCAATTTAACATTTGACCCCTCTATAGAAAGGTCATGGACAATAGAATTGAATGACACCAAGCCCAACCATCGCAATTTCACCATACGGCCACCAGATGGCGATAAAGACTGTGTTCTGATTGAAGGCAGTTGACCCATTTCCTGTGAAACCCTCTCTTACCTACTATACATGATTGGAAACATGATTGGGAGGTTTCAAAATGTTGCCCAGACACTGGATTATCTGTTTATGGTGGTTTTAAGGTAAGACATCATTTGTGATTGTAGAGAAGTTTGTTCTTGATGGGTTTTGGCCTCTAGTTAAGTGAGTTTTGGTCACAGCTTTCATATGATGTATTGTGATTTTATATGACACTATTGTTTGTTGTGTTTGTGTAGTTTTCATGTCAGGAAAAAGGTCGCTGTTATGAAACACATAACTCTGTTACTTGCTCATAATTTTGTTTGGGGTTGGAATTGTGTTTCATTTAGCTAAAAATGGTTATAGGTACAGACAAAAAGTTGGGGCGTGTCTGCCCGTATACGGGCGGTCTCGGTATGAAGAGGTTAAGGCAAGAGCTAAGGTAAGGGTTAAGTTAAGGAATGAGTTAAGGTAAGGGTTAAGTTAAGGTATGATTAAGGTAAGAGTTAAGGTAAGGTAAGTATCTCACCAGCACTCTGAATGGTGTCCGCAGAAGAAGGGAATCTGGAGCCAGAGCTTCTCAGGAGCACAGTCTGGCCCCCCCGCGGCCACACATTCATCAAATGTCTGGAACACACAATGTTCACATGAGCATCACCACCACTATCAATGGAACTCAATATTATGTCTAAGGGATTTTTTACCATTTTTTTTGCATTATCAATTAATCGCTTGTATATTCTGTGAAAGAACCTTCATCACAGTTTTCCAAGAACATTCCAAGCCATTTCCGTTTCAGGGTTAGCTCATTCAAGCTTATTGAAAAAAAAAAGATTTCCATTGAACCGAGGTCTTCACAACACGATGTCATGCAGCACAATGTTTTAACACACATTTCCATTTTGCTATCGGTGTGAGGACCTTTTTGTCGCCCTGCTTCCTCCTTCGCAGGCCGGGTCGGTAGTCGTCTCCGAAGCGCAGGAAGTAGTAATAGGACACCAGACGCTCTATGGGGTCCCGCACCACGTTTACATACGTGGGTTTACCCTCCACGCCGTACCTGCAACACAATGCTCATTTACTCTCCATGCCGTACCTGCAACACACGCTTATTTACCCTCCACGCCAAACCTGCAACACAACGCTCATTACCCTCCACGCCAAACCTGACACACACGCTTATTTACCCTCCACGCCAAACCTGCAACACAACTCATTTACCCTCCACGCCAAACCTGCAACACAACTCATTTACCCTCCACGCCAAACCTGCAACACAACTCATTTACCCTCCACGCCAAACCTGCAACATAACACTTATTTACCCTCCACACCGTACCTGCAACACAACGCTCATTACCCTCCACACCGTACCTGCAACACAACGCTCATTACCCTCCACACCGTACCTGCAACACAACCACCACACAACGCTCATTTCCTCCCATCGACCGAGGCGGCGGTACGAACATTTTAATTTCCGATCAATCACAGCCAACGGAACCTTCCAGTACATTTTCATGGTTGTCAGGACAACACAATATTCACCTCAGAGAGGCCGGTGCATTGCGCTAGCTTAGATAACCGTTCTCCATTTAGGATAATTAACTCCGTGCTCTGGACAACAGGGTTTATTAATCAACACAGAGCGAAGGCATTAGCAATCAATACAAGAGTTCCTGTGTGTATCTGCCTAGCTAAGCAGCTAATCAGGATATTAGAGCAAGAGGAGGAGGAGACTCACTTGGAGAAGTCCAGATAGGCGACGTGTCCATGGTAGAACGCAGGTTTCATCTCCTGCCATGAGGTGACGTTGTGTACGAAGCGCACCTGACGGCAGCAGATAATGGGAACGTTAGCGGGACAGATCTCAGGAGACAACATCAGTTTAGGGAATATAAACCTCTTCATCCAAGGAAATGTAAAACCCATTTAGTCAAGGAAATATAAACTTATTTGTTCTGCTCCCAAACAAACACACAAGGGCTTAGATTAGCTTCCTTGAAATGACAGTTCATGAATTCAAAAATAAAATTGAAATTCTACAAATAAAATGAATGCCCTCACCCTACCTGCTCCGTAATGACTTTGGATAAGAGCGTCTGCTAAATGACTGAAATAATACAAAATAATAGTAGATATAAGGGGAAACCAGACTGAGGTTAGATCAGATAAGAGTAGAGCCTGACCGATACTGGATTTTTGGGGCCGATGCCGATATTAGGGATTTAAAAAAGTCTATCGCTATATCGGCCGATATTTTTTATCATACAGAATATATACATAAACACTAGAGCCCGACCGATATTACTTTTTTTATTTTTTGCCACCGATACCGATTCTCGGATGCAACAAATACCGACAGCCTATTTTATCTGCTGATATACGTATATGTGTATCATATATAGCCATTTTGCTTTTAGCAGAAAAAACCCAAGTTTTAATAAAACACTGCTTTATTGAACACAATTAACATGAATGCGTATAGATACAATGTAATCTCTGCATTAACACAATAAAAATGTTCAATAATGAATAAACTCAAATAAATCAGTTGGAACAATCAACTGATATAAACAATTAACTCAAATAAATTACAGTAACAAAAGTTATTATTTTGAAAAAACAAACACTGGCATTCTGTCGAGTCAGTGTCAAATGCAGTTCCAGGTCTTTGGCTGCTGCAACCACTGCACACATTTAAATAATGTACAACTATAAGACCAAGCAGACACTGTGAGCCCGACCTCACGGCGTATTGCCGCAGAGGGAATGAAGCTTTGAACCTTTAATGATTTAAACTATTATTTCAATAGATTTGCAGTACAGTCCAAAAAGCACAAATGTTATAAGCTGTGGCTGATTTGATGTGTTTTATGTTTAAACTTGCCGTGCTCGAGAGCACACTGCCCGACCTAGCGTCGCGTGTCTCAGGTGAAGGCACCTCAGTAGCAGCTGCCACTATGACAATATATAGGCCTAGCATATGGTAAGGAATAGCCTTTTTTCTCTAACTTGTTGGAAATTACAAACTTTTGTATGTGAAATGGGTAAATCTAAATAGAGATGTTCCGATACCATTTTTTCCCTCCCGATACCGATTCCGATACTTGTGCTGTGGGTATCGGCCGATACCGAGTACCGATCCGATACCAGTATGTTATAAAAATAGCATACATGCATGACTGTGATATGATTATCATAGTGGTAAGGCCTGGCTCAGGTTAAACTCTTTGTAAAACATGAATAAATAGAGCAAATTCAAGCCATTTATTTTTTAAATAGAACAGTTAACAGCTAACCTAGCTATCCCTTTTTAGTGTTGGCGTTTTATTTGATTTTAACATCTGAATGTTAGTGAGAACAAAAGATGGATGAAAAAAACAACAAAAAAAAACAGCGGTTAAAGCTAGCGAGTGAGTCCGGGAGAGGGCTGCTCTCCTCGGGCACATTACTCTGAAGCCCTGGTGACGGTCTGGAAGTGCGGATTAAAAAAACAAAACCAAAAAAAAAACAGCGGTAAAAGCTAGCGTGTGAGTCCAGGAGAGGGCTACTCTCCTCGGACACATTACTCTGAAGCCCTGGCGACGGTCTGGAAGTAGGGTGACCATTTATGAGTTGTTGAAAAGGAGGACACCTCAGCCCGTGGGGGGGGGGGGGGGGGTGCGCGCCTCGGACCTACGGCCGGGGGGGGGGGCGCGCGCGCGCGATCGCAACACACCTCGGACCTACGGCCGACGGGAGGGGGGAATCCGGCCTAAAGCCGGACGAATGGCCACCCTATCTGGAAGTGCGGATTAATAAATCAAATAATGTGAGCGCGGTACAGCGGACCTGAACCGGATGTGATGAGACCTGTTTCGCAGAATGCAGAAGTATGTTGCGCATAACCCCTATTAGATTACTAATTGAAAACATTACGTGGTATCGGATCGGTGCCTGGACTCCAGTAGTCGCCGATACCGATGCCAGCATTTTCGGCAGTATCGGAGCAATTTCCGATACTGGTATCGGAATCGGAACAACTCTAAATCTAAATGGGTTCTCTGTGGAGTACTTGGACTATGGACGAGGAGTTTGAAGACTTTTCATCATGATTTTATTAACTTTTGGAAGTCAATCCGGTACTTCAGATCCATGGATTTGGAGAAGCAGTAGCAAAGTCTCCTTATGGTGAGGAGGACGCAAAGATGGAATAGCTTTTCCACCGACTTTGGGGTGAGTAGAGGATTCGTAGGCCAACATTTAGTCGCAGACGTAGGCTAAGTGGGAAAATGGAGCCAGAATCACTATCATCTACCATTATAAAGTCATCTCAGCTGGTTCAAGTGCAGAATAGGCCTATATCAAACCGCTCTACCTTCTAATAATAATAACAGGCATTTGGTCATTTGGTCATAGACTCCAGTTCCAATGTTTTTACGGTTATCCAGAATGAGTGTGTGTGTTTTTTCTTCGCATACACTTAGATAGCGCTAGTGGTGCGGTTCAATTTCACTGAAACTTTGCCTAATGTATAACCACCTTTTTTGTTTTATGATCATTTGAAGCCCATACGTTCAATGCCTGTTTGTCTTAATTGGACCGTAAGTGGGTCGAGTTTCCAATGAGACTGCTTACACCGGTGCTGCCATAGCCTACAGCCTCACTATAACCTCCAGCACAGCTCCAAACCTTTATCCAACCCTTATATTAAACACAGAACAAAACGTAAAATGGTCCTTTCTAATACGCAATGCTGTCTGACGCGGCGCTCCATGGCTCGCCTGGTGTGCGACCCGCTTTACCTTGAAGCTCTGCCGGAACTGAGTCAGACTCGGACCAAGAGTGGATCCGAAAGCCACCGACTTCCTCCACACAGAACTTACTTGGGATATTGTAGTTTTGCTTTTTTAAGCGTTATTCAAATAGAATGTGCTTTAACCAATGGAACCGTTTCAGAAATGAAATGGCAAAAAACGACATCAACGAAATATCCACTTTGCAACAGCCCTATGTTGAAATGTTACATGGTGGCGCTGTAAAGGGAGTATGGCAGCGCTGTAAAGGAGCATGGCGGCACAGCCACTAGTACACTCTTTGGGGAGAACCCCGATACGTTTTCAGATCATCTGGTGGTATTAAGCCTGCAAATTACGTTGGTTGTTACGTGCCATTATCAGCCCTATATAGGTGGAATTTCTACCGATACCGACATAACTGGAACCCAAATATTGGCCGATATTATCGGCCAACCGATATATCAGTCAGGCTCTAGATAAGAGGAACACTAGAGGTCTTGCCTGGTCTTGTAGAGACAGGACGGGGTTGTTTTTGGATGTGTTGATGTGCAGGACGTGGAAGCGGTTCTTCCCACAGAGGTCGTAGGCAATGTTGGTGAAGGAGGTGCTGGCCGTCTTGGGCACGCGGTTGTAAATGACCACAACATCCTCAGCCTGGCTCAGCGACGAGGTCACCTGACCACCACGCCGCTGTTCCACCTCTGCCACCTTGTGCCTGGCGACGGTTCGCTCTGAACAGCGGGAGAAGGAACAATGTTATGACAATGTTATATAGTAATCTGCAAGCTCACGTTTTGTTTGCTGTGGCAGATATGTCTGGCCCCCCTCCTATTTAGACAGATGGCCCGACCTGGACTGGGTCGGGCCAATGACAACCGTTTATCTATGGGGTGGGTTTAACACGATACTGTACAGAGGAGCTAGAGCCCAAGATGGCGGCCGCTGATGTGGAGTGGTCTGTTGAATCCACTATCGCGACAGTATTACGGACGGTATATTTTCTACAAAAGAAGAACAAACAACTGCACTTAAAGCATTTGTTGATAAGAACGATGTGTAAACGTTTCTCCCACCGGATCAACTACAAGATCCGGGTCCTCACCTACAAAGCCCTTTACCAACTGGCTCCCCCATATCTCACCGACTTCCTCTCCCCCTACCAACCCTCTCAGTCCCTCAGATCCACTTCAGCTGGCCAGATCCACCTCTCTCCACCTCTTCTCTCCACCCCCAAGTCCAACCTTTGCAGTTTTGGGGACAGAGCCTCCTCCAGGGCAGCTCCCAGACCCTGGAACTCCCTCGCCCCCAAGACATCAGAGATGTTGCAATTTTCCAATCCCGCCTCAAGACCCATCTCTTCTCTGCCTTCTCTTAGCCCCCCCCCCCCCCCCCCCCATCTATCCTTGTGTGTTTCTGCTGTTTGTCTGTTGTCTGTTTCACTACCATCGCCCCTCAGTGTCAAGCGACTTTGAGCGCTATATAAGTCCCATTAATTATTATTATTATTATTGTTATTGTTATTATTATTAAGTTTAATTTACGTCACACGTTTCGTTGCTCTGATTGTTTGTTGGTCTATCCAATTGCAACCAGAGGCATTTTGGTCTGCGCCCGTTGTTAACGCCCCTTGGAAATGGAAAATGAACCGAGAGGTTCCAGACTAATGCCCATTCGGGAGTTGGTCTGGCGATGCCAGGTTAGGGAACGATAACCCTAACCCTAACCATAAAACAAAACTTAACCCTTACCCTAAACCCAAACCCTAGAATAAACACGTGGCAACCCCAAGGCTGAGAGGCCCTGGGCTAATGTCTGGTAGACGACCAGCTCTGATGCATCAGGAAATAATAAAAAATGGTTAGGGTAACTGTCTGGAGGACAAAGTGTGTGATGACCGCTGACGTGTGCGTGCAGTACTCCAAGTGGCCAGGGGGGAGGCGTTGTAAACTAGCCCTTTAAATCTGTCTGGGATGGCCACAACCTACTTTAGTCTTGCTTTATAATATATATACTTTATTCTCAATGACCATATCAACATGCTAGTCAAGTATCATAACTTGTTTTAGCAAGCACGTCATCGATGCCATCCATAATAGAAATTAATAAACCATCTACTTTATGTTGAAGGCATCTTTAAGTTAAGTCAACCCAGGTGGACACAGTGTGTACATAATACACTAGGTTAAACCTGGATGTGTGTACATATACACTAGGTTAAACCTGGACGTGTGTACACATACACTAGGTTAAACCAGGGGGGTATTGCACAAAACTAGGATAAGGGATTAAGCTGGGATATGTTTACGGATTTAGGTTATCCTGGCTAAATTTAGCCTCAAGTCGGTTGCATGAAAGCAGCTCACACTTATCCCGGCTAAGTTACCATGGTGATTTATTCTCCGCAGTTAGCCTGCTCCAGACCAGGCTAACAGCCAGGCTAAGCTTAATCCTAGTGATTCACCTGTATTTACACCGTCAATCCTGTGAGGAATTAATGTGTTTTACAGCATGTGCATGGTCTTTCTAAGTATGTTGCATCATTTTAATTATCCCAAATTAAAATATTACATATATAGTCATTTCTCATTTCATTTAAATCTGTTGGCTGTTTGCAATTGCAACAGTCTTTTTATATTGATTCAAGTGTTATTACTCAGGCCAACACAGTTAAAGTCTATATTTTTTCATACTATGACACATTTACGTTTGTGTTTATGAAAGTCTTTATGAAACGCCTTTATTACGCAACTGCAGCGCATTTGGAAATGTCAACAAACAGATGAACGCAACATGCTTATGTCTGTTAACTGTGTGCTCTCAATGTGTATTATGTTTTTGTTTTGGTTAAGGAGCAAATGCAATACTGCTGTTTTTGTGTATTGTTTGGTTTTTACTTTATCCTGAGTGGATTGAATTGATTGAACATTAACACCTGTGATTGTTGATGTGGATGTGTACCTGTAATGTGATTGGTGTTAAATAAAAATCACCTTGAGTGAGCGCAGCTGGGTGCTGTGTATTCGAAGTCAGTTACGTTGATGCGTCTACTCTGTCAACAGGTTATGGGCCCAGAGTCGAGTTACATCGCGTTTTCTTGTTTTATAACGTGCTGAACGAGCACCATGAGTAACGCGAGATCATCCGAGCATAGCGGTCACTGGTCGCGGCTTCTGTTTGACGGGGATGAAAAGAATGAGTGACGGGCTGCTGGTAGCTATGGTTCTAAAGGGGCTTCCTGAGACTTTTAAACAGTTTGCCATCCATGTAACGCAATCTGATGATAATATAACGTTTGCCGAATTCAAAACAAAGCTTCGAAGCTACGAGGACATTGAAAAGATGCGTGCCCCAGCCGCTGAGGACAATGTGATGGCGGTGCGGGCTCGACAGAGGGCTGCAAGACCCGCCAGTGCAGCCCCAACTGAACGTGGAGCTGAACGGGCTACAGCGGATGTGGTGTGCTATAGGTGCGGCCTGAGAGGACATATGGCCAGCACTTGCCAGCGCAAACTGTGGTGCAGCCACTGCAAAAGCAACACACACCGCGACACAACCTGCAGAAGGAGACGCCACCAGGACGCAACTTGGAGGACCGCCGAGGAAGTGACTGATGAATACGTGTTCCTGGTGACCGATGGGGCGGCAGGATCCCAGCCAAGCTGCCAGGGTGTCGACATGAGGGGCCTGATGGTCGACTGCGGGGCAACCTCCCATATCGTCACAGACATCGCCAAGTTCAAGCGTTTTGATGACGAGTTCCAGGCCGGGACACATTGCATGGAGCTGGCTGACGGCACAAGGTGCAAGGGAGTAGCAGAGCGCCGAGGTGACGCAGAGGTCTGCTTGATGGACAGCCGAGGACGCCACCTCAAGACAGTGCTGAGACGGGCGCTGTACATTCCCTCTTACCCACAAGACATATTCTCGGTGCAACATGCTGGTGCACAAAGACGGTACAAAATTTCCCATTTATGTACATGATAGACTATATTATTTGCATACAGTACCTGATGGATGTGATGACCGAGTGAAGGGATGTTATGATTTAAAGACATGGCATGAGATACTCGGACAATGTAATTTTGATGATGTCCAGAAGTTAGAAGGTGTTGTTGATGGCATGAAAATTGAAGGTACAATAAACAAATCTCCAACTTGTGAAGTGTGTACCCAAGGCAAATTTACTCAAACCATAAACAGAAAACCTGATGCGAGAGCTAAAAGACCTCTAGAGCTAGTGCACACAGATTTGGCAGGTCCAATTCACCCAGAGTCCAGAGAGGGGTACAAATATGTCCTGTCATTCACTGATGATTTTTCCAGTGCAGTGTTTGTATATGCCCTTAAGAATAAGAGTGACACACTACAAGCAACAGAGAGGTTTCTTGCAGAAACGGCCCCATATGGTAAAATTAAACGTCTTCGATCTGATAATGGCACTGAGTATACTGCAAAGCATTACAAAACTCTGTTGGTAAAGAATGGTATTAGACACAAGACTTCTGCACCATATTCTCCCCATCAAAATGGTACAGCGGAGTGAAATTGGCGTACACTTTTTGACATGGCACGGTGCATGCTGATAGAGAGTGGGTTACCTAAAGGTTTGTGGCCTTACGCAGTGCAGACAGCAGCCATAACCAGGAACAGGTGTTTTAACAATCGCACCAAACAGACACCAGTTCAGATGTTAACAGGGAAACGGCCCAATCTATCCAGGATGAATAGGTTTGGTTCGGAGTGTTTTGCTTATAAACAAAATAAAAGAAAGCTGGATGCAAGATGTGAAAAAGGTATTTTTATTGGTTATGACAAAAGTAGTCCAGCATACATGATCTATTTCCCTGACAGCAAGAAAGTGCAAAAGCACAGGTTAGTCAAGTTTGTTTCTAAGACCTCTGTTGAGCAACAGACTCAGACCAGCATTAATGATGATGATGATGATCTGGAGCAGAGGGCCAATAGGACTAAGCAGAATGTGAATGCAAGTCCAGTAAGTGACCAGGTTCCAGTCAAAGAGGAGGAACTGAGTAGCAGTCCTCAGACTCAGACAGTTGAGCCTACAAGGTACCCTTCTAGAGTGAGGACGAGGCCAGCCTATCTCCATGACTATGTTTCTCAACAGGCATCTGATGAGGAAACTGATCAGGTACAGATTAACATAGATTACTGTTATAGAGTGACATGTAACATACCTGTAACTTTCACAGAAGCTGTAACCTCAGACAGATCAAAAGAGTGGGTCACAGCAATGGATGAGGAGATGCAGTCACTTAGAGAGAATAACACATTCACCCTAAATAGCTTGCCCGAGGGTAAGAAAGCAGTGGGGGTTAGATGGGTTTATGCAATCAAGAACAACATAGATGGATCTGAAAAATGCAAAGCACGTTATGTGGCAAAAGGATACAGTCAGAAGAGGGGTGTAGATTATGAAGAGACCTTTTCCCCTACAGCTAACTTGACAAGTATCCGAGTCAAGTCGGTTGCATGAAAGCAGCTCACACTTATCCCGGCTAAGCAGTGGAGGCGCCAGACATTTTTTTCCGCAGGTGCTATGGGGGAGCTCGGCTGTTTTACCGAGGGTGCTGCGCGATTGTTGACGGGGGGGATTTTCTTGGGGGTGCTATGGCTAATCCAGGGGGGGCTATAGCACCCCCTAGCCCCCCCCTGGCACCGCCTCTGCGGCTAAGTTACCATGGTGATTTATTCTCTGCAGCTAGCCTGCTCCAGACCAGGCTAACAGCCAGGCTAAGCTTAATCCTAGTGATTCACCTGTATTTACACCGTCAATCCTGTGAGGAATTAATGTGTTTTACAGCATGTGCATGGTCTTTCTAAGCATGTTGCATCATTTTAATTATCCCGAATTAAAATATTACATAGTCATTTCTCATTTCATTTAAATCTGTTGGCTGTTTGCAATTGCAACAGTCTTTTTATATTGATTCAAGTGTTATTACTCAGGCCAACACAGTTAAAGTCTATATTTTTTCATACTATGACACATTTACATTTGTGTTTATGAAAGTCCGCCTTTATTACGCAACTGCAGCGCATTTGGAAATGTCAACAAACAGCAACATGCTTATGTCCTATTCATAAAATGTATTTTAATCACACAATCGAACCTTTGCAACATGTGAAACAGGCCCATTGGCTACCATGCATAATAAGCCGTTTTAAATTGCACATTTCAAATCGCGCAGACGTCACCGAGCCCGACCCGAACCCGAGCATAATTTCTAAATATCTGTCCGAACCCGACCCGGCCCGTCGGGTACCGTCGGGTCTCCTCGGGTCCCGTTGGGCTTGGGTCGGGTATCCAATAAGGAGCTGTTCAGCGGCCGTGACGTATGAAACGCGACTTTTATCCATGTTCCGATCGGTGATTCTGTGAGCGATCGCGAGGTCTATTCAAGTATGCCGCTTATCCCAGCTATCTTCATCCGACTGGATTTAGCCGCGCCTATTTATCCTGGCTTGGCAATCGTGCAACCGATTAAGCCAGGATGCGCCGAGCAGAATAGTTCAAGCCGCACTTACTCAATTATCCTGGATTTCTTTATCCTAGTTTTGTGCAATACCCCCTGCTGTTTTTGTTTGTTTGGTTTTTACTTTATCCTGAGTGGATTGAATTGATTGAACATTGACACCTGTGATTGTTAATGTGGGTGTGTACCTGTAATGTGATTGGTGTGGAATAAAAATCACCTTGAGTGAGCGCAGCTGGGTGCTGTGTAGTCAAAGTCAGTTACGTTGATGCGTCTACTCTGTCAACAATGTCATATTTATAAAATGTATTTTAATCACACAATTGAACCTTTGCAACATGTGAAACAGGCCCATTGGCCCAAACTAGGATAAAGAAATCCAGGATAATTGAGTAAGCGCGGCTTGAACTATTCTGCTCGGCGCATCCTGGCTTAATCGGTTGCACGATTGCCAAGCCAGGATAAATAGGCGCGGCTAAATCCAGTCGGATGAAGATAGCTGGGATAAGCGGCATACTTGAATAGACCTCGCGATCGCTCACAGAATCACCGATCGGAACATGGATAAAAGTCGCGTTTCATACGTCACGGCCGCTGAACAGCTCCTTATAGGCATGGCTAGTGTGACGTAAGGAATCGTTCGAAATCACTTCCGGGTCCATTAGCATTTTTAGGTCCCGTAAACAACAATGGCTACAGCACAGGATCCGGTCACCTTTTATACAGTGACAGCCTACTTTACTGACATCCCAAAGTCGGTTCAAAAGGGTCTTAACTCCTATAATTCAAATAGGGTAATAACAGTGTCAATGTCAGGTGGAAGTCTAACAGGGAAAGTCCAGGCATCAATGAAAAAAAAAAGCCACGATGTTGAGGTGAGAAAGTAAGGGTGTTGGCTAGCTAGCTAATGTAAACACGGGGCGTTGCTGACTGTCTTATAGCCGTGTTGGGGTTTGGCATGGGTTAACATTAGCTAACTAAATTGTTTTCAGCGTAACAGCGTAACATACAACTTTACACGTTTTGTTCATGTAAATAACGTTGCAACACACTGGGAAAGTCTTAGAAACATAGCTAGACAGGTTAGAGAATTTAGTGTTGGAAGCTAGCGCTAGCTAATGTGAACACAGGCTGTGCGTTGCTGATTGTCCTTTAGCTGTCTTAGGGTTTGATGAGGGATAGCTACCTAAGTTGTTTTCACTCAGGTACACGTTGAGGGTTAGCTAGCTAAGTTGTATTCACTCAGGTACACTTTGAGGGACAGGAGGTGAAGGCAAGTACCTGCTCTTGTGCTATCGGGAGGGCCAAGTGTCACCATGTAGCAGCCCTTGCTGATTTGGGCTGAAAAGAATTTAACCTGCACGGATGTCGAGTGTGTGTGGAAGAGGGCCCCGGCACCCAAAACAGATGAGGTCACAGCGAAGAGGGTGTCTGTGATTGCACCTTCCACATCTCAAGGTCAGTACATAAATTAATTCAGAGTTATCAATCATGATTGCAGTTTTATTATTACAGAAAAATCATGATCCTAACCTAAGTTTTCTTTGAATACTAAAAGCTAAGCCCTGTCTGGCGTTAGTGTTATAAATGAATGGTGATGCTACTGACAGCAGTTATGTGAGATAGGAGATGGTTTCAAGGAGATGGTATAATCTATTTCATTAACCCGTTTATGTTATTATTTCAGCTGGAATTAAACAACCTGTCACCCAAGAGGACAGAGAATGGACACTGAACTCCTTGGCACAGCTGGGCCGTTTTACAGGTCTGGGTTGGATTTTGGCACCAGAAACACCTCAGGTTTGACTTCTGTCCTTTGTATTTTTGATTTGTCACATCCTGCTATATCAGAAACATGACAAGTACACTACATTAAATCAGTTACAAATTAGCTAAGTTTGATTGAGTTATCCCACCACACTCCATTTTCCACTGATGACATACCCACAGATATAAACCATTGCAAATCAGACATCAAACTGTTCACACTTTGAATGTATTTTGTTTGTACTGTGTTGCCAAACAACATATGTGGTCCATGTCTTACTGAACATCATTGACCAACATTTTCTGTCTAATTTCATGATATTTGTCTGTTTTACTTCAAATTTAGACCGTCCCTATCAAGACCTTTGATGGGGTAGTGACCAGCCCAGGTTATGGCAATGCAGAGGACAAAGCTCTGTGTAGTGTTCATCACTTGCTGTCAGCCCACAAGAGAAAGATGCCATTGAGAGAGCCACAGTTGGGCAAACTAAGAATGCCTTATGGTAATGATACATACAAAGATAGTCTCTATTGATTTCAGGTGTACAGTATTGACTAGCTTTCTCTCCATTAGTGCTGTACATCCCTGTGTGCTACATGGAAAAAATGCACCTGTGTTGCAAGTGGCATGAGGTTAACTGTTATGGTTTTCTTTTAACAGGACGGCATATCGCCAGAAAAGAGTCACAGCCAGCAACTTCGGTTTGGTGTTGGCAGCAGTGAAGCGGAACTCTTACCCTCCTTCCTTATTCAAAACCCTGCTTGGCCAATACAACCTCAAACAAGGATCTCATGTAAGTGGTGGGCACCAAGTGATTTTAATTGAAGCATACTTCCATACTATACATATAATTGTATGTATTTGAAAAGACTAAATAAAAACATGAATATATAAATAATTAATAATTATACTATACTATAATATTATACTATTATGTCAATGTTATGCCTAGAGTATAGGAATGCATACTACATCCAGTCAAATTTTGTAGTATGCAAAGCCACCACTTTTGTGTCGTTTAGTATGGACGTATGCGATACGGAATGCAGGGATAGTCTTCAAGATTACGCCTTTTTCCTTCCCTGCCCCCAGGCTTGTGATTGGGGAATCCTCCATGAGCCAAAGGCAAAGCAGGAATACATGGAGCGCACTGGTGTGACCATTCAGGAGAGGGGAGTGTTCCTTTCTGACAGCGGCCTGCTCGGTGGCTCTCCAGATGGGATGGTGGCCGATGATGTCATCATTGAGGTGAAATGTCCCTATTCAGCCAGAACCAAGACCAACCTGCAGGCAGCGGAGAAAAATGACTTTTTTCTAGAACTGGACGAAGTCACTGGCTTACTGAAGCTCAAGCAAACCCACAACCACTGGCATCAGATTCAGGGCAATCTGCACCTGACAGGAGCCAACAGTTGTCATCTTGTGGTGTGGACTCCTCTTGACCTTGTAATCCTGCTCATCCATAAAGACCCAGCATGGGCTAACAACATTAACATTCTAGAAACATTTTATAAGGATTGTTTCCTACCTCGCATTCTGTCAGAAATGTTCCTGTTCTAGTGCTTGTATGTAGTGTATGTAGTTGTATTTGTATGTAGTGGAAATTACTTGCACTACTTGTATGTAGTGGAAATGTACACACTCCTCAGGACTGCACACCCTACCTCCCTTTTGTATCATCTCTTCAAGTCCTGTGTTTATTTATTAGTTTATTTGTCAGGGACAATGCAGCGCACATTATTACATACATAGCTATCACAGTCAATGCCATAACAATGTCTGTAGATGTGTTTACATAAAAGGTTTCTAGCCAGTTGGCTAATTTGCAACCCCAGTCCCTGGTCAGACCTTTCTAAAAACATGTTGTAGTCTAAAAATATTCTATAAAGTGTAGTATACATGTGCATTAGGGATGTGCGCGGGTATTCGGTTACACGGTTACACGGGGCTGCCGCCACTAACCGTTTTGTAAAAAAAATTCGGTTACACTAAAAAAAAAAATAAAAAAAAATGGACCAACATTACTGCATGTCTTAATAAAAGTTTTCATTTAACAAGCTAAAATTACAATTACAACGAATGTAATAGCCCACGGGGGAAAAAAAACTGTCGCCTGCGGGAGGGTGCAGCTCGCCATCGTCTTTGAAGATGTTGTAAAAAAACAACTTGAAAAATAAACGTTGTTTAACTGTTAACGTGATGTTGTCTGAAGTTCATAAGGACGTCTGAGTTAGGCATGTTGTTTGTCTCTCTCTCTCTCTCTCGCTCTCTGCCACTTGCGGAGCAGAGAGCGAGAGAGAGAAATAATTACGCAGAGCCGACAGACTTTAAAAGTCCAAAACAAATATATTTACTGACAAGAAGTGGTTTTAATCAATTCCATAATTTAAAGTAGATTTTTACTAAACGAAAAAATGTGAAAAAAAAGAAAGGTCAAAATAAAAACACAAATCAGACAGAATTCTCCTTAAAGCAACCTCGTAATGGGGGTACATTATTATAACTAATAAATAAGTTATAAATATAGATCGAAATGTGCTTAGTTTGGGCTATTTCTCAGAGTTCAATTTCATAATTTAATTAATTAATTAATTAACGGGTATTCGAATAAACGGTTTTCAAAATGTTGTGTACACGTCAGTGCAATTAACCGCTCGGAACATCCCTAGTGTGCATACACCTCTCTATACACATAGAGACCAACAAAACATCAAGGGTAATCTTAGTGTTCATACCCTAACCATACACATCAGAACAACCACAACATACATAGGAACATCACTATGCAACATCATTATATTGTATATACTTTGATAATTGTACTGTTTTTTGCACTGCTATTGGAGTTGGCTATTTAATCTTGTTGTACATGTGTACAGAGTCAAATAAAGGCATTCTATTCTATTCTAAACTGATGGTGGCTTAAACTGAATGATTTTGATGTGACAGACAAAAATATAGACATGAGTAAAACATGAGTAAAACAATGACATTTATTTTTAAGGATTTCAGGCATGAATTGCTGTGTCTTTGAAATCACAACCATTGTTCTAATGATTTAAGCAAGGATGATAATGTTGTGACAGACAATTCATGCTATTTCACGGAGAATGGTAGCCTGGCAAGCCAGACCCACATCAGAAAGATGTAAGGTCTGGCATAGCTCCATTGGCAGTGTGGGCGGGATAAACGGTTGTCTTTCAAGTTCCCTCTGCACGCAATAGGATAGCGCTACAACCAATCAGAGCAACGAAGAAGGTGACGTAGTCAGAGCGACGGCTCTGACTACGTAATTAATCAAAACTCAGAATAAATATTTATTTTCGAGGAAAGACTTCAGTGCCGTTCTTTGTTCTTTTCTCAAATAAAATGTTAACTTAAAGTCTTGAAGAGTCGCGGCCAAAGCCGAGTGGAAAGACAACCGTTCGCAAGCAGCAGCAGCCATTGTTTACCTAACACGGAACCGTCGCAACTCTGTCGTCATTAGGTAACCCGGCTTTCGACTCCGCCCCTCACGCTGTGATTGGCCAGACATACAAGACATACTTGGTGTTTCCAGCACCAAAAAGCGGACGGAGCTTTGCTAGACTACACTAGCTGCCAAATAAATTTGCTGCCGCTAGGGGGTGTCTAGAGTTCTAGGCTAGGAGAATGGGCTTCTGTAAATTTGTAAGACAAACACATACTTTCAGGATCTTGTTGGCATGCTTCTTATACTGGTATGGGATGTAGGTCAAAATGTCAAACGTTTTCAGACGTTGTATGGAACGCTCCACATGAATCCTTGCCCTGGCAACGAGTGTGTTGTGGTTAACTTCCTGCACTGTGAACTGTCCATTGACAAGGAACGTTGGGATGTTCAGTGAAACTCCCTGAGGCAAAATGTCACGAATAGTGAATCCCTTATCTGCCATCACCATGTCACCTGGTTCTAGCTGTTGGAGTACTCCGCAATCAGCTGTTATCACCTTGTCCGAGGTACTTCCACCGTATAGGTCACTGGCGAAGGTTATAACTCCATTGGGAGCCACACCGATCAGAACTTTAAGTGTGGTGCGTCGTTTGTAATGACTGTACAGATCACTCTGGGTGTCCAGTCTTTCTGTGTTGGAGACGGCCACTTCAGTGCAGTCAAGCACAATCTGACAGTCGGGAAATGGCTGGAAGCAATCTCGCAGGGATGTTTGGTTCTTAACTCTGGAGGGGATGTTGTTATCCATCATGCCGACATACAAAATGTCATACAGTGCACTGCTGATGGTGGTGAAGATGTTGGTGACTGTGGCACGGCAGCAATTAAACCTTGTTGCAAGGTCTAGGATGCCACAATTCAGTCGGAGCTTCATCAAAGTCAGGAGTAGCTGATCGATAAGGGGCATAATTTGGACATTCCAATCAAAGTGATACTGGAGATCAAATTTGGATAGAAGGGCTTCCAAAAAGAGGACAGTGGCAGCATCTGGCAAGCCAGTGTAGTAATTGACTGTCAGGGTGGGAGGAGATTTGACTGAATGAAAAGTGTTTGTTTTTGTTTCTCTAATTCTTGTTTCAGTTGGTCATTTTCTTTTCTGAGCATATCATTCTCAATTTCAAGCACCACAACGTTTGAAGTACCAGGGGTCTGTGTAGCAACGTCAAGGTGGTTTGGGCCTGGTCCAGCTGTTCCTTCATCCTCCACGCTTGCAGGGACCATTCCTTTTTTACGTTTGGTGGAGATGTGGTCGGGGAAAGCCTTTCCGTCATTCCATGCAAACCGTGTAGGTCCAGCTGCTTTGCCATCAGGAAAATGCCACCCACAGACCCTCGAGTTGTAGTTCGGGGTGAACTTGTCACGCCTGCAAAAAGAAAAAAATGTACAATTCAAATTAGCAATTAACATCTTACATCTCAGGCTCCCTCCAACTTGCAGAACCAACTTCTATTATCAGATGTGTTGTTTAGCTACCGTAAATCCTCAAATTATGGCCGGGATTATAATAATAGCAATCAATTAATTATTATAATATATAATATAATAATATTATTATTATTATTAATAATATTATAATTGCCTACCAGTAGGGCTATCAGTCCACAAACACTAGAAGACATTGTTTCGATTTAACTCAATGAAATAAAAGAGCTCTTCTTAATATTTTATATTTTTGGTTTGTTTAATACTGTTGCCAATGACAAGTCGTTGTAGCGCACGTTCAATGAATGAATGAAAGCGGCTGCCTTGTCTCGCAATAAACGCAATGAACTCTTTCAACTACATGAAACTTAATAGTGAACCATCAAATACCCCCCAGATTTCAGTGCCCATCAGTCCCAACAGTTAGCAATATAATTAAACAGTCCAAAAGTAAATTAAATCCCAAACCAAACCTAGCTAATAACGTTAGGCTAGCTAGTAACCGCTAGCCTGTTATTATTGTTATTATTGTTCATCATTTGAGATCCAACTTACCGTATCAACTTCAGCCATCTCTTCTTGTCTTTTTCGTCGAGGGGAAATCGGTAATAAGATATGGTTTTGTTCACGTCGTTTCGGTTATTACAAAACGGGACACAGCACTGCACCATTTTACCGTTAGAATATTAGCGATTGGACCCGGAAGTGGCTTTTTGGCTATGATGACGTAGCGCCTAGCCATCTCTATTGGATACCCGACGGGTCGGGTCGGGTTCGGACAGATATTTAGAAATTACGCTCGGGTTCGGGTCGGGCTCGGTGATGTCTGCGCGATTTGAAATGTGCAATTTAAAACAGCTTATTATGCATGGTAGCCAATGGGCTGTTTCACACGTTGCAAAGGTTCGATTGTGTGATTAAAATACATTTTATAAATAGGACATAAGGATGTTGCCCTCATCTGTTTGTTGACATTTCCAAATGCGCTGCAGTTGCGTAATAAAGGCGGACTTTCATAAACACAAACGTAAATGTGTCATAGTATGAAAAAATATTGACTTTAACTGTGTTGGCCTGAGTAATAACACTTGAATCAATATAAAAAACAGCCAACAGATTTAAATGAAATGAGAAATGACTATATATGTAATTCGGGAAAATTAAAATGATGCAACATACTTAGAAAGACCATGCACATGCTGTAAAACACATTAATTCCTCACAGGATTGACGGTGTAAATACAGGTGAATCACTAGGATTAAGCTTATATATTATTAGCCTGGCTGTTAGCCTGGTCTGGAGCAGGCTAGCTGCAGAGAATAAATCACCATGGTAACTTAGCCGGGATAAGTGAGCTGCTTTCATGCAACCGACTTGAGGCTAAATTTAACCAGGATAACCTAAATCCGTAAACATATCCCGGCTTAATCCCTTATCCTAGTTTTGTGCAATACCCCCCTGGATGTGTGTGCATATACGAGATTAAACCTGGATGTGGGTGCATATACGAGGTTAAACCTGGATGTGTGCATATACGAGGTTAAACCTGGATGTGTACATAATACACTAGGTTAAACCTGGATGTGTGCATAATACACTAGGTTAAACCTGGATGTGTGCATATACGAGGTTAAACCTGGATGTGTGTACATACACGAGGTTAAACTCAGGGAACTAAAGCAACTCATCGAGACATTGTGTACATGGGTTGAGAAGAGTCATCTTACCCAAGATCTCGCGAGACTCGTCTATCTTCCGGATTTGGTTCTCGATGACGAGCACCGCCAGTCCGAAAGCCAGCACCGCCAAGAGCTGAAACTTGTGCGGCATCACGGTCCGTAAAATCCTCATCAAGCACCCCCTTAAAACCACGAAAAACCTTCAAACCCCAGGGTGGTCCAGGGAGGCTAGCTGTTAGCATGCCATGCTAGCCCAGCGGTAGCCTCCGCTCACTAATCTGATCCAGTGAAACCTGCACTTTGACGACGGGTCGGCGGCGATGCTGCTCGCTCTCTGGGGCGAATCCGCAGTTATCGCGAGAACTGAGGACTTCGCCCGAAGCTAACGAGGGTTTAGGAGTTGTTGTTGTGTTGACTTCCCAGCTAAACACACAGCTGCGGAGAAGTGACCCACAGAACCCGACCTAAGCTGGTGTTAGTTGGTGTTGAGTCGGCGGCATGTTGCTATTGTTTTAACGTTATTTATTCGTCATTGTATTGCAGCAGAATGCGAGACACAACAAGTACCGCGAACCAGCTGTCTCCATTGTGCTGCGTTCAGGCCATGTACCGTAATTACCAATTTCGCACTTGTAAACACCGTTCACGTTGCCTCATTCAAATTGGTCACTACAACCAGGAATTGGTGTCTTCCGGGTCCGACATGCGGTGCCGTTAAACTGGCTGGTCGTGCATTTTCCCACGTGAACATTCCCAAGTTGTAAAGATGACATTCCCGCCGCTGTCTTCAATTCCCACATGAAGTGAACGCACCACGCGTCGGTCCTCACTCCGAGGACGGGTGGCCGTCACGGTCCAAACCACGCAAGCACGATAGTAACCTCGTATTATAGACTACTGTGCTCTTTACTTTTAATATCCTTTTGTTTCTCGTTTCTAATTCGTACTGCTTATTGAAGACATGCGACGTCACACATTAAACACCACATGGGAGAGCCACCAGATGGCGCCAGAGGTTCAGGTAACAAAATCAAAGCGAGGACCAAACCCCACACACAATTCAAGACGTCTCTGGTTTATGAGCTCAAATCCGAACACACTTTGAGGGGGTTATGTTGAAAAGTCACCAGATCTACAAACTAAATGCTATGAAATTAATTCAGATTAAATATGAACCATTATTTAGTAGCTTGCATCCCGTAAAAAACAACCTGATTGAAAACAAATCTCTTGACTGGCAAGAGATTGCAAACAACATCATTCAATTTGAATTGAATCACTTCTAATATTATGTTTGTTTCTCGCAAATAAGTGTGTGTGTGTGTGTGTGTGTGTGCATTGCAGAACCTTAACTGAGTGGGGGGGTGTATGTGTGCACGTGTGTGTGTATGAGAGAGAGAGAAAGTGTGTGTGTGTGTGTGTGTGTGTATATGAGAGAGAGAGAGAGAGAAAATATGTGTGTGTGTGCTGTAGTTTATGAGGGGCCATACAAGCCATAATGGCCCTCTCACATACATACATTCTCCTTTCACATACCTACACTCACCGGCCACTTTATTAGGTACACCTGTCCAACTGCTCGTTAACGCAAATTTCTAATCAGCCAATCACATGGCAGCAACTCAATGCATTTAGGCATGTAGACATGGTCAGGACGATCTGCTGCAGTTCAAACCGAGCATCAGAATGGGGAAGAAAGGTGATTTAAGTGACTTTGAACGTGGCATGGTTGTTGGTGCCAGACGGGCTGGTCTGAGTATTTCAGAGACTGCTGATCTACTGGGATTTTCACGCACAACCATCTCTAGGGTTTACAGAGAATGGTCCGAAAAAGAGAAAATATCCAGTGAGCGGCAGTTCTGTGGGCGCAAATGCCTTGTTGATGCTAGAGGTCAGAGGAGAATGGCCAGACTGGTTCGGATGTAGTGCGAATTGTAGCCTCAGTTTCCTGTTCTTAGCTGACAGGAGTGGCACCCGGTGTGGTCTTCTGCTGCTGTAGCCCATCCGCCTCAAGGTTCGACGTGTTGTGCGTTCAGAGATGCTCTTCTGCATACCTCTGTTGTAACGAGTGGTTATTTGAGTTACAGTTGCCTTTCTATCAGCTCGAACCAGTCTGGCCATTCTCCTCTGACCTCTAGCATCAACAAGGCATTTGCGCCCACAGAACTGCCGCTCACTGGATATTTTCTCTTTTTCGGACC
Source organism: Merluccius polli (assembly GCA_030340625.1). Classification (NCBI taxonomy): domain Eukaryota; kingdom Metazoa; phylum Chordata; class Actinopteri; order Gadiformes; family Merlucciidae; genus Merluccius; species Merluccius polli. Next base: position 54,761 of record JAOPHQ010004585.1, read on the forward strand.
ATTCTCTGTAAACATCAGTGAGTTCGCGGAAGCGGTGCTGGGGTTCATTGAGAAGCTCACTAACGACTGTGTCACCAAGCACATTGTCAAAACGTTCCCCAATCAGAAACCGTGGGTGGACAAAAACATCCGTGAAGCTCTCAGGGCCCGCACCGCTGCCTATAACGCAGCGCTAACAACAGGGAACAAGGAGGAATATAAGGCTGCCTCCTACAACGTCCGCAGAGCAGTTAAGGAGGCAAAACAACGATACGGAAAGAAACTGGAGGTCCAATTACAACAAACAGACTCTAGGGGGCTTTGGAAAAGTCTTCGCAAAATCACAGACTATAAACCCAAATCCACACCCATCCCAAATGCAAACACTTCCTTTGCAGATGAGCTTAACATATTTTATGCACGCTTTGAGAACACTCAGGCTGCAGAAACACACCACATTCCATCCACCAGTGAAGAGGTGACATTTCAGGTGACTGAGCACGAAGTGAGGCGTGTACTTAAGCAGGTGAATCCCAGGAAGGCTGCCGGTCCAGATGGGATCACAGGGCGAGTCCTTAGAACCTGCGCGGACCAACTAGCTCCCGTGTTCACTGAAATCTTTAACCTCTCCCTCTCTCAATGCATTATCCCCACCTGTTTTAAATGCTCCACCATAGTCCCTGTCCCCAAAAAGCCCCGACCAAGCTGTTTAAATGACTATCGCCCCGTAGCCCTAACACCCATAATCATGAAATGTTTCGAAAAGCTCATCAAACCCTTCATCACCTCCTCCCTACCCCCCACCCTGGACCAATTACAATTTGCATACCATCCCAACAGATCCACAGATGATGCCATAGCCCACCTACTTCACTCCACCCTCACCCACCTGGACACCGGAAAAGGGGCCTATGTTAGACTGCTGTTCATTGATTACAGCTCAGCGTTCAACACCATAGTCCCCTCCAAGCTGGCCCAAAAATTGCAAGATCTCTGCCTGTGCCCCTCACTGTGCAGGTGGATAAACAATTTTCTCACTGGCAGACCACAGGTGGTGCGTGTAGGTGACCACACTTCATCTTCCCTCACCCTCAACACCGGGGCCCCCCAAGGCTGTGTGCTGAGCCCTCTGCTGTATTCTCTCTACACCTACGACTGCAAGGCCATCGCAGACTCCAACACCATCATCAAGTTTGCCGACGACGCAGCTGTGGTGGGCTTAATCTCAAACAACGACGAAGCAGCCTACCACACTGAGGTCGTCCACCTGGCAGACTGGTGTAGGGAGAACCACCTGGAGCTGAACACCTCCAAGACCAAGGAGCTCATCGTGGACTTCTCCAGGAAGCAGCAGAGGAGCTTTCTTCCACTCAACATCAATGGGGCCCAGGTGGAGCGGGTGGAACACTTCAGGTACCTCGGCATTACCATCTCCCAGGACCTGACATGGTCACACCACCTCAGCTCAATAGTCAAGAAGGCCAACCAGCGTCTCTACCACCTCAGACGGCTGAGGGACTTAAAGCTCCCCCTCAGGGTGCTCAGGAACTTTTACACCCACATCGTGGAGAGCATCCTGTGTGGGAGCATCACCTACCTGGATGGGGAATACCACCAGGCGAGACCAACTGGCTCTGGGGAGGGTGGTACGCTCAGCTGAGCGGACCATCATGACCACCCTTCCCAATCTGCAGGACATTTACATCAGGCGCTGCAGAACAAGAGCCAGGAGGATCGCCCAGGACCCCAGCCACCCCAACAACAGACTCTTTTCCCTATTGCCATCAGGGAAACGGTTCAGGCTGCTCAGGGCCAAGACGGAGAGACTCAGGAGGAGCTTCTTCCCACAGGCCCTGAGGCTGCTGAACGAAGGCTGAGGACTGAAGACCCCCCCCCCCGCCAACACACGCACACACGCACAAAAAAAACCAAACAAACAAACTGGACTGCACTGGGTACTGGGGTTCTAGGGGAATGTTGTTGTCTTGTGTTGTTGTTTTGTTGTCTTGTGTTGTTGGTGTTATTTTTGTGGCAAAGACCTGGAGGAGGCACTTACACATTTCACTGCTGGCTATACGCCATGTACACCCAGTATGTGACCAATAAACACAAACTTGAACTTGAACTTGAACTAAACCCTAGAGATGGTTGTGCGTGAAAATCCCAGTAGATCAGCAGTCTCTGAAATACTCAGACCAGCCCGTCTTGCACCAACAACCATGCCACGTTCAAAGTCACTTAAATCACCTTTCTTCCCCATTCTGATGCTCGGTTTGAACTGCAGCAGATCGTCCTGACCATGTCTACATGCCTAAATGCATTGAGTTGCTGCCATGTGATTGGCTGATTAGAAATTTGCGTTAACGAGCAGTTGGACAGGTGTACCTAATAAAGTGGCCGGTGAGTGTATTTTTCATTTCACATTCATACATTTTAGTCTCCTTCATATATCTTTAACTAACACGTTCATACATTTATTCATATGTTTCACTCTCATTTTTATTTCTTTTTCATTAACACATTCATACATTTTCACTCATATTTATATATTTTCACTCACACATTCATGCATTTGATCTCATTCATTTATTTGAACCCACACAATCATATATTTTGCTCTCATGCACATGCAGTCAATGTATACATTTAATACCGTACTATAAATAATATATGTATGTAAGAAGAAAATGTATGCATATCTGAAGAAAATATATGCATGTAAAAGAATGCATGCACGTGTGAGAGAAAGTATAGTGGAAAAGCAAGGCAGGTAATTTATCGCGCTGTGATTGGCTGAGAAGCTCGAGCAGGGTCATGTTCAGGTCGTGTTCAGGTCACGGTCAGCATGGAAGGGAAAGATGAGACGTGAGTACTGCAGCAAGCCATTGGGGTATTAAGAAATATTTTATCATCCCCTGAAACTGTCACATCCTTGTCCCTTGAGCGGCAGAGGACAGGCTCATCTGCACCTAACATTACTCAGCACGGCAGAAAGTGAGATGAGGGCACTTTTTAGACCTGGCAACTCCCAACGCACTTCAGCAGGCCAAGCAGCTACACAAGGCCAACATGGCGCATTGAGCCAGTCTTTGTGATATCAGACTCAGCAACACTTTGGCAACTGGAGCTCCCAGTCAAGGAAAAGGTGAGAACAACGTACTCGGCAACTTAACTGGAAGTTGTCTAGCAACACAGTCAAGTCACAGTCATCCATGTCCGGTTAAGGTTATTGTTATTTTTGGTTAATAGTTAAGTTGATGAAATTAATATTAGCAAGGATGCTGTTACTCATGGTTCAGAGGGGGAATAAACCAGGCAGGTCACGGCAATAGTCTGTTTATTTATCTTTTTGTTCTGATCAGGCCGACACCTCGTGCCGCAACCCCACGGTTCTGACTGCCGCACACAATAGTCCGCACACACAACAAATGGCAGCACACAGATTCGATCACAATAATCCAGTAGGCCCACTGGCGATCACGGGGCGCTTACTGTAGGGGGCAAGAGCAGAACAAACATGAGTACATATATAGTCTTTTACTCATTATTCTAACCCCTCACAGCTGTGTCGATTCCCGCGACGGAGCCGCCTGCCCCCCTTGCTCGCAGCCAACGCTAAACCACGCCCCCCTCACACCACATATCCCCACCGCTGGGGGGATATGTAAAGGCTGTAATGCTAGATACCACTGGGTGGTCCATGTGTTCGTGTCCTTCATGCGGTGGAGCCACTGTAGCGGGGAGTGGTCCGAACAGAGGGTGAATGAGCGCCCCAGTGGGTAGTAGCAGAGAGCGTCGACCACCCACTTGATGGCCAGACACTCCTTCACTGTGCTGTACCTCTCCTCCTGCTCCGCGAGCTTCCTACTGAGGTACAGCACCGGCCGGTCCACGTGCTCCACCTCCTGGGACAAAACGACCCCAGCCCCCTGTTTGATGCGTCAGTCTGCAAGACAAAATTAAGCTTAAAGTTAGCGGTGTGTAAGAGCGGCTCCCCACAGAGAGCCTTTTTAACCCTCTCAAATACCGTCTGACACTACTCAGTCCTCTCGACCAAATCTGAAGCACCATTTCTGGTGAGGTCGGTCAGAGGACTGGTCAGCTCAGAGAAGGCAGGGATGAACCGCCTATAGTAGCCAGCCAGTCCTAGGAATGCCCTCACCTGTTTTTTGGTCTCAGGCCGTGGACAGGCTGCGACAGCCTTTGTCTTTTCTACCTGCGGGTGCACCTGCCCACCGCCTAAGTGGTACCCCAAATACTGTACCTCCCTCCGTCCAATTGCACACTTCTTTGAGTTGGCTGTGAGCCCCACCCGCCTCAGTGACTCGAGCAGCATACTAAGCGTGCAGACCCAGCACCCGGTCCATGAGATGCTGGAAAGTGGCTGGGGCCCCGAACAACCCAAAAGGAAGTGTAGTGAACTGGTACAAACCCATACAGAGTGGAGAAAGACCATTTTTCCTTGGACTCTGTAGATAAGAGAATCTGCCAGTAGCCCTTTGTTAAATCTAGTGTCGAAAAAAAAGGAGCCGTGCCTAATCGATCTAGGAGTTTGTTGACCCAAGGCATCTAATACGCATCGAACTTGGACACCTTATTCACCTTGCGGTAGACCACACAGAACCGAATAGACCCATCCAACTTGCGAACAAGCACAATGGGGCTAAACCAGCCACTGTACGACTCTTCTATTATCCCCATTTCCAGCATCACCTTTAATCCCTCCTGAACAATTTTCCATTTATGTTCAGCTAACCTGTACGGCCATGACCTAACTGTCACGCCTGGTGACGTTTCTATGTGGTGGTTAATGTGCGTCCCGGTAGGGGAGAGAAGATGTCAGCAAAATGCTGCTGCAACTCGGCGATCTCAGTTCTCTGACGCCGAGAAAGGTGTCTATCACATGAAAAACGGGGCAGATTGTTTAGATTTTATAACCTCCAGTCCCACCCTCCTGGAAAACCGGCGTAACCACCGTGACATAAATGTAGTGCCTTGATCAGTTAGAATCTCTTTTGGGATTCCAACTCGGGAGATTAATTGAAACAGTGCCTGCGCTATGCTCTTCACCTAGATGGAGTGCAGTGGCACTGCCTCGGGATAACAGACTGCGTAATCTACATTGACTAATGCAAATCGGTATCCCCGCACGCTATGGTCTAATGGCCTGATGAGATCCATGCCAATTCTCTCGAAGTGATGCGGACCTCCACAGACAGCAGTGGAAACAGGTTCAGCACCTTGCGAATACCTTTTGGAGCCGATGGAGACATGAGTACCTCACGACACTACAGTGTCGCAGCAAGTGGCAAGAGGAACGCCCAAACCTCAAAGTAGGGGATTTGGTCCTACTCAAGGATGCTCAAGTGCAACGACTGGCCTATAGGACTCACCAGCAAGACATTCCCTGACAAGGATGGAGGGCCAGAAGAATTGAAGTGAAAGTCACCAAACATGGGACAGCCAAGACTTTGAGACCCATATCTGAGACAGTGCTTCTCATGTCTCCAAAGGACTGATTATCTCTTAGTTAGTCAGCATAGTTCATAATGGTATTTCTTCAATACCAGACGGGGAGTGTCATAGTATACTTTAGTATATCTTATTTTAGAGGCACCTGGTGGACGTTTCATGGCATTGCATTGCATTTATTCCTGAATGTATTTGCATGTATTTTTTTCGCATGTATATTCAAATGTATTTTTCCGATTGATTAAGTTTGTGCACATGTTTAAAACCAGAAAGGGTATTCTACTCTTGCTACTCTCGAAAGCAGCTAGTTTTCAAGGTGGGATCATCTTGTCTTTACCGTTTTTACCCTGGGAAATTCTTTGCTTGTAAGTTCGCCTTTTATTTCTTTCATAACTGCATTGTATAATGTATATGCTTGATGTCATTTTGAGTGTAACAATATAAATATTTTGACACTGCATTTAGATATTACTCTGTTACATGCTACAGATGCTAATGGAAATGTACAGCAGTATTTCAAGCACATGGTAATTGTACTCTTGTGTTTATTTCCAGTTTTACAATGTAAATGACAATTAACATTTCTGAAGACAACAGTAAAACATTTGAACATTACTTCAGCATCTGAGGATTTGTTGATTCGTCATCAGTGTTGGCTATCTGTTGAAGTTGCGCCCTGTTTATGCGCAAGAGGAACAGAATAGGGGTCTCAATAAGTGGTAGTGTAATAGATTGATTTTTATTGATATCATTAGGTAATCTATTATTATAAAAACTCCTTGAAAATGTGTCATGTAAGAGATTAGATATCTGTGATCGACTCATTAATCCGTTAGATCTGTTTTCGATTAGTAATGCCTGCCGAGTCGAGTCCGGAAGCGGGAGCTCTTGGCCACATGCCTCATTCTTGTCAAGCTACGACAAAGAGAGCATCGTGTCAAGAGTGGTAATTTACTTCTCCCCTTCTCAGGTATGATGAGTATGACTATTTATGGTCTTAAATGTTAGAATAGGTCTGATAACATGTTTAGTTAGCGTTTTGTGTGCATTGTGATTGAATTTAGATGTTAAAATCGTTGTTGAGTTTGCTTGCTAGAAATGGTTGTACTGCCTAGCGTAAATTTAGTTAAACTGCTTTTTTCCATGGCCACTAGAGTGCGCCATGAGACCACCTTTTGAGGTTGATTGAAGTAAAATACATTGTGCTTATATAGGGTTGTAAGGAAATGTTAAGAAGTGTTCATTTAGGCCTGATTATTGATATGTGTCTTATACTATGTAACTCTTTAAGAGAGGAGAATTACACAGGAATGGTACAGGTACTGGTGTAATATTTTATTTATTTCTGTGCCTTTAATTTGTTTGTTTATAGATTATTACAGTAATACTTCCATGTGAAGAAGTTGTATATTTTTCTGCATTTTAATGCTTTATTTTAAGAACATTGTACCTCCATAAAACTTTTTGAAATATCAATACAATTCTTGTCAAGCTACGACAAAGAGAGCACCGTGTCAAGAGTGGTAATTTACTTCTCCCCTTCTCAGGGTGCTACAGTAGCAGGCGCAACGGCGGCTTTTGGGGTGGCCAGGGGATTAACTAACTGACATTCATGACAGGACGCGCACCACCGACACACGTCCGCGTGAATGCCCGGCCAATTGAAGTGGGCCATGAGCCGGTTACGTGTTTTATTGCAGCCTAAATGACCAGCCATCGGGCTGTGGTGAGCTGCCTGGAAATCAATTTCCCGACAGCTTTTTGGGATGAGCAACTGACTCACTTCTTCCCCTGACTGAGTGTCACGACTCACCCTATATAACCTGTCCCTAACTATCATAAAGTGGGGAAAGGTGGCAACCGCGTCAAGACATACCGGCTGTCCATCAATCTTTATTACTTGGTCGAAGGCTGAGCACAGTGTCGTCACGAGACTGCTCAAGGGGGAAATCCCCCACTGGGGGGAGCGACAGGGCTGGAGGAGGCTCCCCCGTAGTCTCCTACGACTCGCTCCCCCCCTGAGCAGCGTCAGACGACCTCGCATCACCGCTGAGAACGGCACACATCCCGCATGTCCCTACCTGTCATGTGCACGCGCCCCTTTCATCTGAAACTAACCTACCAAAGCCCGGCCAATCAGTGCCAAATAACAGGGGCCGCGACAGGCGGGAGCTAACTACAGCCTTTACTTTATGCTTTTTCCTGTGAGAGTAAATTTCAATGGTGATGACCAAATATTTGTGTACCACACCTTATTTCCACCCATGATACTTCCAACAAAGCCCGGGCCGAACCAGGCTATGGTGCATCAGGGTTTGACAGCTCCCCGAATCCAACAATGCCTGATAGATGCCCCCCTGCAGCCGTGCAAGGTGGTCCTCCGCCAAGGCGATGGCGGCAGCGAGGGTGGCGGGTTGGTGGCAGATGAGGAGTTGGTGGGCATAGGCAAATGGTTGCCCCCCCTCTTCCAGCCTCAGGGACTGGAAACGGCACGATGCTCCTCCGCCGTCAGCCCCAGGGCCGTCAGGGCCTCGCTGGAAAACAGCAGGAGCAGGCGCACTCCCCACTGGTCCTGGGCCACCCGCACGCCCCTGCCGCCCCCTTGAAGACCTCGAGGATTGCCTCCATGTTGTCCCCCAGAGCCATTTTTGGGAGGGTGATGTGGAGAGCCTGTGCAATGTCCGGGTTGGGGTCCACCCTGTCTCCTTCCCCATGCCGGGTGTGCAGATCGCCAGAGGAGATCATGCAGGACAGCCCCTTCCTCTGCCTGATGGGTGGCCATCTCCAACATCGCTGCATCATCCGCAGCGCTTGGACGAGCGGCGACTCCGCTCCTGCCTCCATAATTTTTCCCCCCAAAAAAGTCCCGGTTCAGGTGCCACTGTAGCAAGGATGCTGCTACTCAGGGTTCGGAGGGGGAATAAACCAGGCAGGTCATGGCAATAGTCTTTTTATAGGCCATCAAGCAGTGTTGTCATCAAGCATCGCACAAAGCAACAGTTACATGAACAAGGACATATATTAAATGGATTTGAATTCCAGAAATCCTGGGACCGGAGGACTGTCACTAAACAAATAATAATAATTTGATCAAGATGTAAAATTGTTGCTGTTTTAACATACACTACTTAAAAAAGTGTTTTTTCAGTGGGTCAATGTATGTGCAATGTGAAATAAGTTTTTACTGCTTTCGTCCTCTTGTCTCTTGTGCTCTCTGGTATGCTGCTTTTGTGTTGCTTCTTGTGCTCTTCCTGACTTATATTCTCACTGATTCCACTGATGCTGTATTAATGTTGTTAGAAATATGTCTGTAAAATGTAACAGTGGATGTTTGTGCTCATAGAATCACATTGATAAAGGTCTTCTTAACATCCCATACACAGCAAAGATCCATGAAATTGATATTTTTTTGTAGTCAATATGGCTATGGCAGTGGCAGTGGCCTTACCGATGAAGGTAATTTATTGACAACATAATGTATTAAGATGTGTATTAATTGATGGCAACAATAAAACCTAGCTGTCATTGCTAGCGGTGTTGCTAATATGTTCACAAGTTGGAAATAGCTATTAACCACGACCAGTTTTAACAGTAAAATACATGTATTTACAGGTATTCAGGATTATTTTATTAATCGTCTGGCATGCGATGAGCTTCAGAACGCAAACTACAGGGCACTGATTGAAGGTCAGAATTACATGAGCTCTGGATGGATTGGCCAGATACTACATGCCATCGCAGATGAGCTCATCAGATTGAAAGGTGTTGTGAGGTTTTCACAGGCAGTGAACTCGTACTATAATGTGTCAGTAACAATACAGGGAGAAGATGGCAAAATTCTAGAAGTAGTGTGTGACTGCGTGGCCGGCTGAGGGAAGTGTTGTAGCCATACAGCAGGACTACTGTATAAAATTAAAGATGCAACAGCAAGAGGGTTCACAGGCTTGGCCTGCACAGACACAGCATGTCCCTGGAACCGGTCTACTTGTGACAATGTAGTGCCAGAAAATATGCAAACACAACACAGTGGTCCCATAAAATGTATGAGTGTAATTTCTGCTGCATTTGAGACAGATGAAAATGTTATTGCACATTTTCCAGCACCAGACATGGTTGGGTTTAGCCTAGTCCTAACTAGACCTTCGTACTCATTTCATTCATACTCATGGTCTAGAACTGCTATAGAGACAAACGATTTCTCACTTGAAGGCGGGTGCTGTTGAAGTTTAAAACCTATTGGCTCTGCCCAGTGCCACTCTGGATCTGCCTTAACCAATCGCTAACGTTTGGTCGTGACGTATTTCATGCGCCGGAAACCACGTTGCGCGCAGTACACTGTATACAAACGGCAGATGCAGTGAGCCAGAGAATGTCTAATGAGTGAGCATTAGGGCATTATCCTGGTTCCGCCCGCCTCCGTACTTCCGCTCAATAACTGAAATTCGCACACGACCTATACGTCACTGTTCTCAGGCCACGCCTCCTGTTCGCTGATTGGAAGGACAAACTTGAGGGAAAAGAAATCGTTCTAACATACAGCACTCCCAGACCTAGTACTGAAGTGAAATGAAAATTGAGCGGAAGTACGGAGGCGGGCGGAACCAGGCTAGGTTGGGTTATCTATGGTTCCTGGAACCATTTTGAATCATGTGTTGACCGCTCAGCCACAGACTTCACACACTGAAATAGGTCCACCTAAAGAGCACACAATGTGTGCAGAACAAAAATGCACCCTTTGCAACACAACATTTCAAAATGATATAAAATGTGGGGAACAGGACAGGCAGAGATTAGAAACGGAGACCAAGGGCCAGAATAGTCAGCTGTGGCTGGACCAGAGAAAAATAAGAATCACCAGAGGCATCTGAGGTACCAAAAAAGGCAGACCCAACAAACTGGGTTGAAAGAAAACTTAACACAAGGTTTTCTGGAAATGAGGCTACTAGGTATGGTCAACAAGCTGGGCCTTTGGCTAGACAATGTTTCGAACAGGTTTACAGTGGAGACTACAGGCCTGGTTGTGCATGATCAGGAAAATTGGCTTGGTGCCAGTCTCGATGGAATAATAACATACTGACAGAGATACTATTCTTGGGATTAAGTGTCCCACACCAAAAGTGTCCCACGCCAGAAAAAAGACATTGGGTGTGCACCAGCAAATACTGGGTGTGCCAAATTTATTTTCAACAGTGTTACACCTCCACAAACATTCAAAAGAATGTATCTCTCGAATACAACATTATTAACACAAAACATATCCACACGTTGCGTTCTCATCAGTAATAGTCAACAGTAGTTCACAGCAGGTCTAAACATTCACACATGTGACGTGCTCTCAAATAAATCAATAAGGGCGTCTTCACACCTAGCGTTATTTTGTTCTGCCAGCACTCGTTTTACATTATATTCCTATGTAGCAGAGCGTTTTTGGAAAAAGTCCCCGGCGTTTTTTTAAACGCCTCTCACTGCGTTTTTTTCTCCCTCACCGAGCGTAAAAAAAAGTTGAAAAAAGTTAAACTTTCAGGAAAAAAGCACCCAACGTCAGGCGTTTTTTTGACTGACCAATCACAAGCGGAACATTGACACTTGATACTAAGATGTCATTCATGTATTCTGGACCTAAACCATTCAGTGATTTGTAGACCAGTAGCAGAACTTTAAAGTCTATTCTGTAGCTGACTGGGAGCCAGTGTAAAGACTTTAGAACTGGAGTAATGTGCTCTGATCTCTTTGTTCTGGTTAAAACTCGAGCTGCAGCATTCTGAATGAGTTGCAGCTGTTTAATGCTTTTTTGTGGGAGTCCAGTCAGAAGGCCGTTACAGTAGTCGAGTCTACTGGAGATAAAAGCATGAATCAACTTCTCCTGGGGCCTCATTTATAAACCTCTGCGTGAAACCCTCCGTAGAACATTGCGTACGCCCAAACCTCAGAATGTGCGTACGCACAAAAACATTCCGATTTATAAAACCTTGCTGCGCACACCTGTACGCACTCTTCTCGTTATAAATACCAACGTGCGTCTAATTTGGCGTGCGTGCACGAGCGCTCTGCTCCTCCCAAGTCCGTCCCTTAATAGTCCTTAAAAGGTCAATGCTAATTAATCACTTAATATTTATAAGTAGGAAGGAGCCTTTTCTGACCAATCATTAGACGGAAAAATGGATGCACCTTTTAAAAAGAGAGCGTTTTTCGGATTCGGAGATCGAAGTGCTTCTAAATGAAGTAGACCAACGCACGTCTATTTTGTGGCTTATTTATCAAGCTCATTATTTAAATGTTTAAGTGACACAGTTGGTCTGGCCGAGGATTGTGATTTGAAAGGGCTGTAGTGTGTTGAACATAATTTTGCTTTAATTCATATTTCATAATGGGTGCTTTTCATAAAATAAATATATAAATGAATAAATAACTCATATGTGGTCCGCAATGAGCTCCGGGGGTTACAGCATCTTCTTCTTCTTTCGGCGTTATTGGCGGTTTGCAAACACATATAGTGCATTACCGCCACCTTCTTCCTGTGGTCCTCTCCGGAGTTCACTGTTTGAAAAACTTTGCGGGAGCTTTACTCCAGGGAGAAAGGATGCGTAGAACTGCGCACTCTTTTCCGCAAGGTTTTATTCTATAAATCACGACGTTGGCGGTGAAAGATGCGTACGCACATTTCATCCCTGTTTCCGCAACATTTTAGTGCGCAAAGACCTTTATAAATGAGGCCCCTGGTCTGTTTGAGACATAAAACCCTTCACTCTGGATATGTTCTTAAGATGATAGAAGGCTGTTTTGGTGATGGATTTGATATGACTGCTGAAGGTCAAATCTGAGTCTATCAGCACGCCAAGGTTTCTGACTTGGTCCCTAGTTTTTAGAGAGTGACTCGAGATGTTTACTGACGGCAGTCCTCTTCTCTTTATTGCCAAAAACAATTACCTCAGTTTTGTCCTGATTTAATTGAAGGAAATTTTGGTTCATCCAATTTGTTACTTGCTCTAAACAGTGACACAATGATTGTATTGGACTGTAGTCATCTGAGGACAGTGCTATGTATATCTGCATGTCATCTGCATAACTGTGATAGTCTACATTAGAGTTCTGCAGAACTTGACCCAAAGGCAGTATATATAGACTGAACAGAAGGGGTCCAAGAACTGACCCCTGAGGAACTCCACATGTCATAGCCATTCGATTGGATTCATAACTTCCAATGGTCACAAAATAACTCCGCTCCTCTAAGTAGGACCTGAACCATTCTAGGACTGTTCCGCTGAGTCCTGCCCAAGTTTCCAACCTGTTCAACAATATACTGTGATCCACAGTGTCAAATGCAGCACTGAGATCCAACAGGACCAGAACTGACACCTTGTCTGAGTCAGTGTTTAACCTAATATCATTTAACACTCTAATAAGAGCTGTTTCTGTGCTGTGGTGAGGTCGGAAGCCTGATTGAAATTTGTCGAAAAGGCCACTGGAATTCAAGAATTTGCTGAGTTGATTAAAAACCACTTTCTCAACGATCTTGGCTATAAAAGGAAGATTTGAGATAGGTCTGTAGTTGGTTAACATGGAAGCATCCAGCGATCTCTTTTTTAAGAGTGGCTTAATAGCAGCTACTTTTAGGGATTTAGGAAACGTGCCCGATTGGAGTGAGCTATTTAGTATTTGTCGCAAATCTATTTGGACAGAGTTCACAATAGTTTTAAAAAAGTCTGATGGCATTTTGTCAAGACAGCATGTTGATGGTTTTAGATGCTGAACTGTCCTCTATGGTTTTTTGGTCAACTGTATTAAATTCTGACATCGCAGTTGAGTTATTCCTGGGAGGTCTTAGGGATTGCGTTACTTTATTGTTTTGTTGATTTGTGCTAATATTTAACCTTATGGACTGGATTTTTTCACTGAAAAAGCAAGCAAATTCATTGCATTTTACTGTGGAAAGGAGTTCTGGAGCTATCTGTTTAGGGGGGTTTGTCAGCTTATCAACCATAGCAAACAGAGTGCGAGTGTTGTTGATGTTCTTATTAATAATTTCAGAAAAGTGTCGCTGTCTAGCCTTTACTAACTCATAGTTGAAATTACAAAGACTTATTTTGTAGAAGTCATGGTGAATTTGAAGTTTAGTTTTTCTCCACTTACACTCTGCTTTCCTGCATTCTGTTTTTAAAGCCTTTACCATCATAGTGTTCCTCCATGGTGTTTTCTTTCTGATCAAGGTCGTCTTAGTTTTAATAGGTGCAACAGCATCCATGACATTTGAGATTTTCCAGTTAAATTGAACTAGGAGTTCATCAACTGACTCTGCACTCACAGTTGGTGACATAGCTATAGCCTCCATAAACTTTGCACTGGTATTCTCATTTATGTACCTTCTCTTAACAGACACAGAGGTTAACTGAACATTTGGAATTATCTGTAAATCAAAGAACACAGAAATGATCAGAAAGAGCCAAGTCCTTAACATCCACAGAAGAAATGTTAACACCTTTAGAGATAACCAGATCCAGAGTGTGGCCTCGAGTGTGTGTGGGCCCTTTCACATGTTGCAAGAGGCCAAAAGTGTCAAGTAGAGCAGAGAGTTCTTTGGCATTAGTGTCCATGTTATTGTCTACGTGAATGTTAAAATCCCCCGTTATGATAAAAAAGTTATAGTCAGTGCAGATAACTGACAGCAGTTCAGCAAACTCATCAATGAATTTTCCTGAGTATCTTGGCGGTCTATAAATGATTAAAAAAAGGACTTTTGGATCACCTTTTAGTAAAAAACAGAGATATTCAAAAGAGCTAAAATCACCTGACGTAATTTCCTTGCACTGAAATACAGATTTAAAGATGGCAGAAACTCCCCCGCCTTTCTTACCAGTTCGACACTTGTTCATAAAACTAAGAAGTAAAAAATCTAGGTCATAGGTCATAATGACGTCATTAACTAACAGTGATTTGTTGACTAGTGATCTGATATTGAGTAGAGCTAATCTTGTGGAGATAGCAGGAGACACTGGTATATTTCGAGGTTGACATGCTATACTTAATAAATTGGCAGATTTACCCTTTTTATTTCTCACCAGTTTAACCATTCCTCTGTTACCTGTCATCACAGGGATTGAGAAGGCTATCTGAACTCCATAGGGCCCTGACTTTTCCTGGGGGAGAACATTATTGGTATCAGTATTGCAGCCTGGACCCGGCACGTATCAGTCCGACTCACAGATTATCTGAGTCAGAGGAGGTGGGGGGGCTCTGTGACGTTTGGGTGATGGTTTTTTCCTGCGTGGTGGAATGGGAGGGGCTGGACGAGGAGGGGGATTTAGGGGAGAAAAAATGGGATTTGGGCGTGGTGTGAGTTGGAAATCCAGAAAATGGGGGAATGGGGAATTCGGACTGCCTGGAGAGCTGGATGGGGTCCCGGTGGGTGAAAGTTGGGAGTCTCCTGGTGGGGCTGGGGGAGACTCCACTTGTTGGGCTGTTGGGGCTGGGGGAGACTCCTCCTGTTGGGTTGTTGGGGCTGGGGGAGACTCCTCCTGTTGGGTTGTTGGGGCTGGGGGCGACTCCTCATGTTGGGCTGTTGGGGCTGGGGGAGACTCCTCCTGTTGGGTTGTTGGGGCTGGGGGAGACTCCTCCTGTTGGGTTGTTGGGGCTGGGGGAGACTCCTCCTGTTGGGTTGTTGGGGCTGGGGGCGACTCCTCATGTTGGGTTGTTGGGGCTGGGGGAGACTCCTCCTGTTGGGTTGTTGGGGCTGGGGGAGACTCCTCATGTTGGGCTGTTGGGGCTGGGGGAGACTCCTCGTGTTGGGGTAAGGATGATGACGTTAAAGCCTCTCTCTCGGTGTGCTGTCCTTCATGGTCACTCCTTATCTCAGGCAGTAGTAGTTTTTGTCCAGAAGGCTGTCTTATCTGTTGTTTTGGATTGTCTCGCCTCTTGTCCTTGGCAGGGGCTGCTGGTGACCGACGCAAAAAATCAAAAATGTTGTAGCTTAACAGCTGTACTCCTGACTTGTTAAGGCAAAATCCATCTGCCTCAAAGAGGTGTCTGCGTTCCCAAAAAATGTTGAAATTGTCAATAAAGTTCACTGATTGAGCAGCACACGTATCTTTGAGCCATCTGTTTAGCATCAACAGCCTGCTGAATCTCTCGTCTCCTCGCCGAACTGTTGGTAGAGGTCCACTGATAAACACCTCAGTATTCAGACATCGAACTTTGTTCAGCAGATCATTAAAATCCCGTTTCAATACCTCTGATTGTTGCTTGACAACATCAAGTGCTCCTGTGTGAATGACGAGAGATTTCACTGTTGGATGCTCAGCAGTGATTTCCAGAATTTTCTGTGAGATATCGGACACCATATCATTGGTAAAACAAAGTACTTTGGTGTTTTTGCTGAAAAAGTGTTTTGTCTTATTCACAGCTCCGTCACCCACTATCAGCGTTTGAGGCCCAGTGGTTAGCTCTTTCTGCAGCCTTTTAGTATATGATTTAGCCTCATACCTTTCTCTGGTGCTGGAAGATGACCTTTCTTTTGGGGAGTCAGGGTCTTGTAAAAGTGGAGCAAATCTGTTCTCTAGTAGAATCCCTTTGTCTTTGGTCGGTTTGCTCTTACTTTTTGTTTTAGCCACATTGCACGGCTGTTTTCTCCTTGGTACTGGGGTTGAAGAGTCCCTCCTGTGTGACGGCAGTGCAGGCCACTCAGTATCATCACAAGTCTCCAGGTGCTGGGTTCTGCTTGTTAACCGTCTTCCCATATCTGAGGGAAGCGATTTATCTTTCCATGAATTATGCTTTGGCTTTGCACAAAGCATTTGTCTGTTAGCCTGCTCCTTTCCGCTGATTTGGGTCATCGGTAGAGTGGTTTCATTCCCATATTGACCATTTACCTCCACGTTGACTTCGAGTCGCAGAATTTTCGTCTCCAGTACTGCTATCTTCTGGAGAAGTTTGTGGTAGTCAGCCGTGGAAAAGGGAGACATCTCGTCGTAGCTAATTAGAGGCATCTTGTTGCTAATTAGCTTAGCTGAGCTCCACAAACCCAGTCAATATAGTGCAGGCTTATGCTGCTGATAGGCCACACTCACAAAGTAAAAAGGGTTTAAATAATAGTGGTAGCCTTCAGATACTTTCCTAAATTAAGCTCCCAGTGATTTAAAAGTATCCAGGACCCGCTTTCCATACATTTTGTAGCAAAAGGACAGGATTACAATGGGAAAAAAAGAAAAGTAAGAAAGTAAGAGCGGAGAGCGGAGAGCGGAGAGCGAAGAGCGAAGCGTCTACTCTATTTAACCATCTGAACACAACTATTGGGCTTAGCAGCAGAGTAAAGGACACAACGATATTGCTGCTTACCTGTGCGCACTGCGCAGCTCTCAATTTAAAGGGCAAGACGGCGTGGCTTGGCCTTGAATGCATTTATTATTTCATCAGAGTCCAGTTTCTCCGCGAGCTCTTTTTCAAACATGATTATCAAACATCGCTATTAGCAGCATTTAGCGCTTCGCAATGCTTGCTGGGCGAGGGGTCACAGTCAGGTCAGTAGGTTGCCAGGTGCATGTGTCGCAACGCATCGTCTGACGGCAATCTTTTGGGTGTGCCAGCTGCCTCTTTGGGTGGCACCGGCACACCCTGGCACACCCGTGGCTACGTCTACTAAAAATGATAAATTAAAACAAATACGATGTTAGATTGAGTGATGGAAAGTAATAATAATAATAATAATAATAATAATAAGGATTTTATTTTTAAAAAGCACCTTTCAGGTCACTCAAGGACACTGTACAACAAAATAAATTAAAATCACACAGTTAAAATATACAAGCACAAGATAAAATAGACATGGTAAAGAAGGATAAACATAATAAGATAAAATAAATAGGGCAAGTATGGCAGTATGGCAGTATGGATTATTTATGACAGAGAATCAGAGGGGGTATGCAGTCCGGAACAGGTGGGTTTTGAGTCTTGATTTGAAAAGGGGGAGAGAGTCACAGTTCCGGAGGTCGGGAGGTAGAGTGTTCCAGAGCTGGGGAGCAGAGCGACTGAAGGCTCTGCCCCCCATAGTGCTGAGGCGGGCAGGGGGCACAGAGAGGTGGATGGAGGAGGAAGATCGAAGGGAACGGGTGGGGATGTTGATGCGCAGGAGGTCAGACAGGTAGGGAGGGGCGAGGTTGTGGATGGCCATTGAAGGTATGGTTATATTTTATATCTATCATATGACTAATAATTAGGGTACAGAATCATGAGATATAAGCAGAGGCATATAATTATAAAAGCAACTCCTCATGATCAGAATAAGTACGTTGTTGATGACATGTGCAGAGTACATAGTGTGAGATTAGTTTGTTGCGAAGAGCAGGAAGTGTTAATCATATGATAGCAGAGAACAGGCAGGCTTGTTTCTGTACATGTAAAGAATGCTGGAGTCAGATAACATGAGGATGAGAAGGGAAGACGTCAACAGCCAGCCTTTTGTGATGACGTTTGCATTGTTTGTGTATATAACATCTTGGTCTACAGATAGGTGTGCTCAGACTTCGTGAACTGACACACACACTTTGTTGTTCGGTCAGGGAAACGTAGTCGGACCCAGATATATCTGTAAAACTCTGCACATTATACTGGTGTTAACAATAAAACTGATTATTTCTTAAAGCTAAACAACTTCTTCTATCGCTTCATCAAAAGAACACGCGTGAGTAGGGTGTAGTATATTCTTCTCGGCTGCCAGAATACTGGTTTGTGGATGATGAAATGATGGAGGTCCGCTCCCAAAAGTGTCTGAGTAAATAACTTTTTATTTAACAGAGAACACAAGCGGGATGACATTCTATGCATCTGAATGGTGGCCGAATCTTCTCCGAATCTGTGTCCGAATCCCCCAATGGGGTCCGAAACTCTCTCTCCTCTCTAATGCACACACTTCTTATAGGCCTGAGCCAGACCATACCATACTTGGCTCATTTCTGAGGGCCGAAACTGCCCTCCCTGGCTAGCAGATGACGTTTGGATTTTATGACCAAGATAACCCCAAGGTCCCAGGACATGGGAGAGAGCTTTTAACGTAAACAGTTAGCACTTAGGGGTGTCTGTTTGTCTCCTTTAATTTACACCTTTAGCATTTAGGTTTATCTATATGTTTCTAAGTTGTAAGAGGACACCTCTGTGTTCCTCTCCTAGAGCAGAAGCATTCTTTGTGTAAAGGATGAGTGAATATGATGAACAAAAGAAATAAGGAGAACAACCTGTAACAGAAAATACACTACATATTCCCCCCTCGTGACTTTGAGGAAGTCACGCAAAACTACATATAGCATCTATTCTTCTCGCTTGCATTCTCTCAAAAAACTTTCCCTCATATTTTGATGATAATAACATAAAATATATGACAGTGATTCTAGGTCCTAATTTATCAAGCTCTTTGGAACAACTAATTTAGTCTTTTAGCGTTACCTTTGGATCTTATGCCCACATTATTTTTATTTACTTTTAGACTAGGTAAACTATTCAATTGTTCTAATAAGGCCAAATTCATGAGCTAGTCTCACCCCACCGGAAGCACTCTCCCCAGTTAGCCGTTCAGCAGCTGAAGAGAGGTCTATCCAGTTCGGGTTACCATCATCCAGTCGTAAATCACCTCTAGGAGATGAAAAAAGAGTAGCATGACGGTTTCCTAATCTAGAGAAATCTCACCCCCAAGCCAATCAGGATGAAGCACTTCTCTTTAAGCTAATCACTGTCAATGCACAACAAATCATCATTACAGAATGTTGACAACTGTCAACACCAATCACTTGTAAATAATCAATCATTAAAGGAATTAAAGAAAACAAAATATAAAACATAAAAACACATCATATTCAGATAAAGCTATCAGTCATGTTGTCTCCTAGTATAGAAATTATGATCAACAGCTGGTAACAGGAAGCAATGTTCCTGTTGTTCATCCCGTGTTTGCAGTCCATTCCAATGTCCAGTTATGAGTCTCTGAGTCCATTTAGGGCAGGAGCCCCAGATCAACTGTCCTCTCTCTGAAGGACCTCCCTCTATTGTCCTGAGAGGAAGAAATTCCAGAACCAAACCGTATCTTTGCAGAAAAATATCTGACACAACATAACATAATCAGTATGTGAACAATTGTTATTACAGTGTAATTATAGATCAGGCTGTCCAAAATCCTGAATGAACCAAATAATCTTCTATCATTATTAATTAATTTTCCCATAATTTGTTATTATTGCTAATTCATATTCAAATGATCCCCCCCTTGTGGCTTATCATCTACTTTGTTCTCTCTTTAGGTGATCATTAGTACTGGTTCCTAGTTAAAGTTTGAAGGCTAATTCCCATGTATATAGACAATAGTAAATAATTGTTAATAAGTGAATTTCTGTGCACACTTAATATATCAAACAAATGTGTATACATAGATGGTTCAAATAATAGGTGAATATTAGTGAATAAATGAATATTTATGGTAACACTGGTCCAACATAGTCATTGAACAGCCATTAGTATGCTTGAGTATTCAAAATGAATACACTTCAAATAAACTACCCTCGATTTCCATTTCCTCATTATCATTGT
This sequence comes from Merluccius polli, assembly GCA_030340625.1. Classification (NCBI taxonomy): domain Eukaryota; kingdom Metazoa; phylum Chordata; class Actinopteri; order Gadiformes; family Merlucciidae; genus Merluccius; species Merluccius polli. Next base: position 74,774 of record JAOPHQ010004585.1, read on the forward strand.
CCTAATTTTGATATAAACAATTATGCCACTGGAATGTCATATACGACATAAGATGTTCACTGGCTCTATCCCCTTTGTTGCGGATAAATAGTAAGCATATGTATCAGCAGCTCAAAAGAGTAGTAATTTGTTGTAGTAACTGCACCTCAACACATGATGGCGGCAAACAATATACTGGGGGCGGCGCTTAACGCTAGCCATTGTGCGTCATGGAGGCCACGCCTCCTGCCCAGTGACTACCAGTGGAAGTCGCCGGCTCAAGTCAGAACACCCCAGGCAGCGCATAGGAAGGAAGCAAAGCGACTGAGGATGCAACGCTTGGGGTTCTCCACGCGGCGTGATATACATATAATACTTCTCCTTCTGGTTCATAGTTAAATAACTTAAACCTAAACAAATAAAGTGAGTTATAAGCGTTCCTGTTGTCGGCAGCCTTCTTCCCCGGGGCACAAACCCCACACCTTATATAATAGGCACTAGTCTGTTTGGTATCGATCAATACAGTTTTTGGTGACATTCCAAATGGTGTCACATAGGTCCTCTTCTATCATGTTTACATCATTATCATTATCTTCTACATTTCCTTCATCGTTTTGGAAACATTCTAATCCCTGCTCTACATTAAGCTCAACCCCTTTGGGTACAGATAATTCTCCTATTCTATTGGACAGTTTTATGTCCTTCTTTAGATTTACTGTATTTACTTGATCCCATATAATCAAACATTGCCTCAACATAAGGGTATTGACCATGCATCGTCATTTGGGCTCACTGTCGACATTTGATTTCTTTCAAGTTGTTGTCTTTCCTGTTCTTGTTATTTAGTGTAACTCCTCAATCTCTTATTCACAGATTCCCCAAATATATTCAATATTTATTATATACAATGTATCTTGATGACGTTTACCACACATAACAATTTTGCTTGTATTAGATTTCCAGTAAATACCAGCTATGTATACCTATTGTTTGCTTATAAAACCACTCTTTTGATTTTACCACAATTTGTTTTTCAATGCGTTCAAATCCATACTGTTTAAGTTTTCTTGTTATTGAGAAGTTATTATTATTTTCGATTTTGTCATCAATTTTGAGTTGAATCTATTTTATCAGTAACCGGATTTGGATCTATTTTATCATATTGAAGGACTATACCACGTTGGTCCTTGGTCACACAAGAGACTTCTACATTTGGTTTTAAGTCTAATATTCTTTCTAACTCTACATGCGGAAACCTCTTTTTACTTCTACTTTATACATACTACTACCCTGATCCTATTGATCTCTTGATTCTACTGTTATACACCAGTACATTGGTTCTTGCTGAATATCTATTGTACATTGAACTTGTCCCCAGATTACTAAGTTATACTTTGAGTGTATAGCTACCTAGCATCTCACTACCTATCATGACAATAAGAATAACTTGTTGTTCGTCTGCATAGTTAACCTTTGAATATATAATTGAATATATATTTGAACATACAAGACAACTTGATTTTCTGACCTTTTTCCCTTGCATGTTTAACTATTCCCGAATATCTCATTGCTGGCCTTTCCTGCAACACATTCATGCTTTCTCTAGTATTACCACCTAATTCCTGGTTGGTCCAGGTCTACTCTGTTGTTGTGGTTACACTCTTCCTCGGGATCCGTCCCTGGGTCTGTGGAATTCGCCAAAGCCCGCAGAGGATCAGTAGCAGGCTCATCAGCCTCGGCATCATCATATGTCTGTTGTTCCTGTCCGGGCCGGTTCTGGTCCCTGTGGTGGTCGTTCAGTGCCGGGTACACCTGCACCCAGCTCCTTCTCATGCTCCTCCCTCGTCCTTGGTTGAGCATCATTTCTGCAGTGGTTGAGGTGGTACCAGGTGGAACTCCCTTCCACCTCGATGACTGTTGGTGTCGCATTGGTGACTTTGAATGGTCCTTCTCTCCTGGGCTCGTTCCAGTTTCTCCTGAACCCCTCAGGTACAACTGGTCATCTGGCTCCACCCCCCTTGGTGGTTCGTCCTCCAGCTCTGGAATTCTGTCTTTCTCCTGGTAGAATATGAGCTTGTGTATGGAAGTTAGTTGTCTTATATACTTTTTCAATTCTATTCTAATTGTTCTAATGGGGGCCCCTTGTGGGGCCCTCGAAGTGTAGGTGAAAGCATAGGTCGACCCTCAAGCATTTCATGCAGGATTAGATGCGTCATTCTGTTAGCTTGCATGCGATAACTCATTAGTGTTAGTGGTAGTGCATCTACCCAATTCAATTTTCACATGCAGAAATGTTGTTAATTTTTGTCTTGAATGTCCCATTCACTCTTTCCACTATTCCTTGTGACTGGGAATGGTAAACACCTGTTTGATGCGTAACTGCTGCACCACACTATTCACAGTTTTCTGAATGAAAGCTGATCCATTGTCTGAGCTAATTTCTAATTGAATTCCAAACCTTGGCATGATTTTTCTAGTCAAAAACTTAATTACAGTAGTCACACTTTTATCTTTTGATGGGACTGTTTCTACCCATCTGCTGAATCTGTCAATGACTACTAGCATGTACCTTTTACCATATACACTTTTGATCATATCAACATAGTCCAAGACCTGATGTCAATAAACAATCTAGCTTGTGCATTAGATCCCTTCCCAACAGATTGCTGAAGTACTTTTTAGTGATCACTTTAACCAGATTATTGCTCAAAAGGATGTTAACAACCTACATTGTTACTGAATAAAATGTACCTTGTAACTTTCACTCAAAGGTAAATAGTCTCATAAATAGGAGAAATGGCATAAAATTGTACAATACGGTAAGTATTGTTCTAAAACTCCACTGAGTTAACAGTAGCTCATTCCCACAAGCTGTAAGATTATTTGCAAGTTGGCCACTGGGGGTAACAACTATCAAACCCACACACACATGGAAGTATGTGTGCAGAAAACTTCCTGGACTACAACATGCAGTGCAGGTTTCTAGCAGTAGGGGAGCTGTTGTCTCCACCTGCTTTAACTCCATTCACATCACAGACACTTTTGTTGGCATGTTCAGACGACATTTGTCTGACCAAAGCAATTTTACAATTTAACAAAGAAAACACAAAAACAAAAACAAAATTAAATCTATTTCAACAAAACACATGGAAAGCAAGATATGGCCATGACAACAGTGCAGGACTTATACCACGCAGTCCACTCTCCCCCTCTGGGGACACACCGGTAGACCCTGGCAACCCAGAACAAACTTTCTTTTAACTGTTTCAACATCACACTATGGAGGTAAACTAAGCAACCTACAGCTGGACTTGTTTTATTGTTACACACGCAACACTGCGTATCAGGTTTTGACATTGCATTGTAATAACTACCTAGAAAACTACCGCGCTCCCGCAGCGTCCTTTTAGGGCGGGTCCCACTTCCTCAGTTTGGTGAGGGGGGAATTTCCCTGGACTGTAAGAGTCCCCAGCGCTGGTTGACCCCTGGACTTCTGTGGACGAGCGGTAGAGGAGATAACTTATGATTTAAATGAATAGTACCCAACTTAACTGAGCTGTTGGTCTGCTAATTGTCCCACAAAACGCTAAAACACTTTTACACACAGTTCTAAAACAAACACACAGAGAAAGCAAATTAACAGAAAACACAAAAACAAATAACAAACACTAATACATAATTGATCTCTACATGTGTACTTTCTATGTCCCAACATATCCTTAAACGTTCTAATGTTCACAGCGCTTTCTTTATTTATATTTTATTCTAACCCCACTAAGTCCTGCGATCCTCATGGACATACTGAGCATGTTGTCCCTTTACCACTTTGCACTGTAAGGCGACCTTGTGTGTCTTAAAAGGCACCTTCAAATAAAATGTATCATTATTATTATTATTATTATTATTACTATTATTACTATTATTACTATTAATATTATTATTATCAGTATCATCATCATCATCATCATCATCATCATCATCATCACTACTATTATAGGGTAAACTCCTGCATCTCTTTATTGCCCCTCTCTCTCTTCTTCTTCTTCCTTATCTAAGTACTTCTTGCAGCTCAGTGCTGCTCTGCTTTATTGTCCTCTTCTCTCTCTTAGATCTGCTGAGTTCTTCTACTAGGGGGCTCTGTCCTGATTTACTGTCTCTAAAATTGATGGCCATGTGCTGGGTGGTGGAACCCTAACCACACATGGACACTTCCCATATGTCGCTGTTCTTACAGAATGAGCTACCTGTTGGAACCACATGTTTCTGCTTGCCCATGGGTCAGAGACCTGCAATACTGAAGAGTCAAACCCATATGCCTTCCATCTAGCATCTCGTTGTTGTATTGCATGCAAGTTTTCAACCTTCTCAGTCTGTGTCCAGCTGTTTTCCAGCAGATTATAGTCAGTCATCGTGCTCTCAGTCTGAGTCATATTAAGTTGGTTCTGAGTAGTCTTAGGTCTTAGTGGATCTTGTGTGTTGGACATAATGATGTTTTCAAATGTCTCATTACCCTTATTCTTTATTTCAGTAGTGCGTTTCAGTGCTACACTTGGAGACTCTGTGGATGTCTCTGTGGATGTCATAGACGTAGTAGCTAATTTCTGAATTGTACCTATAGGTCTCTGTAAATATCACAAATGTCGTCATTGCTCTGTCAATGTCCTCTGTCACATCCTCTCTTTTCTTCTCACTCATAACACAGCTGTAGAGAACCCTTATCTCCACAGCTTCTCTTACAAGGGTCCTAGTTGTAGTAGTTGTAGATTCAGAAACTGTCCTTGTTGTAGTTATTGATCTCACATCCCCTGTAGGAGTTGATGTGCTAATACTATATGTAAGTAGTAGATGCTATCTCTTCACCTTCCACTAAAAGTGGTGTTGCTATGGCGATCGGCTGTCTAATAACTGCCTGTGTTGTAGCATCACCTAAATCTGTTACAAGCATTACTTTATGAATCGACGACGAAATGCACATGAGACGTTTGAGATGTTTCTTTGGAAAGGAACCCCCCGGCCGTGGAGGTCCCCTCCTTCGCTTAAGGTTCTCGTGCAAATGTAAATAAAGGAAAAGAATAAAACAAAGATTTAATATCTATTTGAACACCTTGCTTCATATTACCGACAATTTGACGCTTAAGAATAATCAATCAGCTTCTACACAAAAACACGTTTTTATCGCAGTAATGACATCTGTCAACATAGAGTTATTTATGAATTTAAAAGTCTCGATAATAAAATTCATGATTAGGTAATGTTTCCTAGTATGTTTTTTATCCCTACTAACCATTTCTAATACTATTTTTTCTCTCTCCCCTTTTTAATTAATTTATTTTCTTTCCTTTTTTTTGTTAACCTTTGATTTCTTATAATTTTAAAAGTCTCAATAATATAATTCATGATCAAGTAATGACCTTCTCATCCCTTGCAGCTACGGGAGTGCAGTAGGGGCGTGACCACGCGTCTGTGTAACTTGTAGCTCCTCCTTAAACCCACACATGCGCAGTTCACTTGTTAACGTGACCTCAGAGAGAGCAGAGTCTGTCTTCTGAATCAGAGGGGGAAACCTGGTGGCCCCCCGGCTAGAGAATTATTTGCATCGCCCCTGCGAGTGTTTCCCTAGACTTCCACCAGCAGTTTCTTAATCTAAACAGTTTCACAACTTCAAGAAATAATAAGACTTCTTTCTACAATATTTACATGAGGAGTCGTCACTCCCACAATTAGACCACTTGTCTTTAATAATACATTAGAGCTCAATTTACAAATAAGTAACTTAATTCACTCGTCTTTTGAGCATTCACACAATGTACTAATATCTATAACCGTTGTTTATTCTACTTTTTCTTTACAGTCTCTCACATCTCCGTCGCTAAGCACTTGTATAGAACAAACAGAGACTAAAATTAACTTTTAGGCCTAATCATCCACATTAATTTTCTTACACGCCAAATAATAGACTGGCCAACGCCTTTTTTTTTGTCCCTTTTAACAGGGAGAGGTCATCGCCTTTTTTCTTTGTTCTTTCTCCACAGACGAACCACATTTACTCCACAGTCACACAGAACAGACACACAAACAGACACAGAACATTGAACATTGAACACAACACTTATTTTGAAGCTTCTTAATTTTCCCTATCCAACGCTATCACGTTATTCTGGAAGCGTGCGTCTTCCATTCATCACAAATGCACCGCAGCGCACACATTCACTGACACTTATACTCTGATAGTGCCGCTTCATTCACTGCATTTTTCACATTTGCCTTGGGCTCACATACACAACTATGCCCAAGGCTTCTTTCTCACTCAATTATCTTCTTTTCACTTTTTCACATTTGCCTTGGGCCGGGCCGGAATTAGCACTCATCAAACTGTACCCAAGGCTTCTTTCTCACTCAACTAGCTCACTCAAAACATGTGTCTTTTACATCTCCTTTTACTCTGCATATTCATATGCATTCCACACACAAATTTGATCGGTCATTGGTGTTTTTAATCAAGCCTGCACATGCCGTTTACAACCAAATGACGTTCCTATTCTTCTGACGAGTGTTCATTTTTCATTCATTCCTTCTCCACACACTCTTTTTTTTTTTGCTGTCAATGGGTTTTTTCTCGAAACTTCTGCACACGCTAAACTGTCTCCCATTGACGTCCTCAATCTCTTAAGCTATTGTTTCTCTCTTTTTATTTGTATTTTTTTATTTCTAAACGTTTTTGTTACTTCTAGTTTCATTTGTTACTTTAAGTATATGTTTTGCAAATTTATAACGGAACTCTCTCATCCATCATCCACCAGCCTATTTCTTCTCCGCAGAGACTCTTTTTGGTTGCGGACCCACCGCATGACAGAAAACACCTGAACACAGTATAAAACCAGAAGTTAGGTGAACGTGAACTCACCTGTTTTTGTGCGCACTTCTTCTGGGTTTAAACTGCATCGAGTTGGTCTCTGGTCAACGATTTTGCGCATTCAGCCAATCCTGTTCGTGACGCCAATATTGTAGTATATTCTTCTCGGCTGCCAGAATACTGGTTTGTGGATGATGAAATGATGGAGGTCCGCTCCCAAAAGTGTCTGAGTAAATAACTTTTTATTTAACAGAGAACACAAGCGGGATGACATTCTATGCATCTGAATGGTGGCCGAATCTTCTCCCAATCTGAGTCCGAATCCCCCAAAGGGGTCCGAAACTCTCTCCTCTCTAATGCACACACTTCTTATAGGCCTGAGCCAGACCATACCATACTTGGCTCATTTCTGAGGGCCGAAACTGCCCTCCCTGGCTAGCAGATGACGTTTGGATTTTATGACCAAGATAACCCCAAGGTCCCAGGACATGGGAGAGAGCTTTTAACGTAAACAGTTAGCACTTAGGGGTGTCTGTTTGTCTCCTTTAATTTACACCTTTAGCATTTAGGTTTATCTATATGTTTCTAAGTTGTAAGAGGACACCTCTGTGTTCCTCTCCTAGAGCAGAAGCATTCTTTGTGTAAAGGATGAGTGAATATGATGAACAAAAGAACACAACTACAAGGGGTTTCATTTTTTTACTTTGAAACTGCCTCTCACAACACCATGAATGTGAACAGGAAGAGTTTGTAGTTAATGCAGTGGGTTACGGGGAGCCAGTGGAGCTGTTGGAGGACAGGGGTGATGTGATGGTATGAGGGGGTCTTAGTGATGATGCGGGCGGCAGAGTTTTGGACCAGTTGTAGTTTACGGAGGGACATGTGGGGGAGGCCGAAGAGGAGAGAATTGCAGCAGTCCAGACGGGAGGTAACGAGGCTGTGAACAAGGATGGCGGTGGTGTGGGGGGTGAGGGAGTGGCGGAGTCTGTTGATGTTGCGGAGATGGAAGTATGCATGCAATGGTGTTGATGTGAGAGTGGAAGGAAAGTGTGCTATCGAGGATGACACCCAAGCTCTTAACCTGGGGGGAGGGGGAAACTGAGGAGCTGTCGATGGTGAGAGAGAAGGTATTGACTTTAGCTAGTGAGGATTTAGTGCCGAGGAGGAGGATTTCAGTTTTATTGCAGTTTAATTGAAGGAAGTTTGAGGTGAACCAGGTTTTTAATTCGGAGAGACAATCGGTGAGGGAGGGGGGGTGGGAGTGAGGAATTGGGTTTGCAGGAAAGGTAGAGCTGGGTGTCATCCGCGAAGCAGTGGAACTGGATATTGAATTTGCGGAGGATGTGGCCGAGGGGGAGGAGATAGATGATGAATAGAAGAGGCCCCAGGACAGATCCCTGGGGCACACCGGTAGTGACTGGGGAGGGATTTGAGGTGAAAGATTTGAGCTGTACGAACTGGGTGCGGCCTGTGAGGTAGGAGTGGAACCAACTGAGGGGAGTGTGGGAGAGGCCAATGGAGGAGAGTCTGCTGAGAAGGATGGGGTGTGAGATGGTGTCGAAGGCTGCACTCAGATCGAGGAGGATGCAGTCCTGTTCCGGACTGCATACTCCCTCTGATTCTCTGTCAAAATAATCCATACTGTCATACTGCCATACTTGCCCTATTTATTTTACCTTATTATGTTGATCCTTCCTTATTATGTCTATTTTATCCTGTGTTTGTTTATTTTAACTGTGTGATTTTAATGTATTCTTGTACAGTGTCCTTGAGTGACCTGAAAGGCGCTTTTTTTAAATAAAATCCATTATTATTATTATTATGAGGATGGAGATAGAACCAGAGTCAGCTGCAATGAGGAGATCGTTGGAGATTTTGATGAGGGCGGTCTCTGTGCTGTGACGGGGGCGGAAACCAGACTGGAAAGGCTCGTAGAGTGAGTGGAGGGATAAGTGGGAGTGAAGTTGGGAGGCGACAGTCTTTTCTAGAATTTTGGAAATGAAAGGTAGGTTAGAGATGGGGCGGAGGTTACTGTAGTTGTTGGGGTCTGAACCGGGTTTCTTTAATATGGGGGTGACAGCGGCAGTTTTGAAAAGTGAAGGGACTATTCCAGATGAGTGAGGAGTGAATGATGGTGGTAATGAGGGGGAGGAGGGAGGAGAGGCAGGATTTGACTAGGGTTGTGGGGAGGGGATCAAGCTGACAGGTGGTGGGCTTAGATTTGTGGATGAGAACGGAGAGTTCAGAGGCAGTGGGAAGAAGAAAACTGGAGAAGAGGTGACAAGTAGGGGGAAGTGCAGGTGGGGAGAGAGGGGGGGAGTTGGGATGTAGGTTGGGATGTAACCAGGGGGCAGATGTAGAAAAGGAAACAGACCGGGTTTTCAGGGGGGCGATAGAGGTGAGAGTGTTGGTGAGGCAGGTGTTGTAGAGAGTGACGAGTTCATCAGGGTTTGAGGTAGAGTCGGTGGTCGGAAAACTGTCAATGAGGGAGCAGAGGGTGGCAATGTTTATGTCCTTGATGTCACGAAATGAAATGAGACGGGGAGACTTGATTGTGGAGAGGCGGAGTACAGCGTTGAAAGTGAGGAGGGAGTGATCTGTGGCGGGGAAAACATCAGCAGTGGGCTTGGAGGGGGTGAGACCGGAGCAGCAGACTAGGTCTAGAGAGTGGCCTTTGATATGGGTGGGGAAATCTATCATATTTTGTAATCCAAAGCTGTCAAGACAGGATGCAAAGTCTCTGGTGAGAGGCAGGTTGATATTGTCCATATGGATATTGAAGTCACCCAGCAGAATAACGTTGGGTGAGAGAGTGGATATATGGGTGAGGAGGGTAGAGAATTCACTGATAAAATCACTGTGTGGCTTAGGGGGGCGGTAAATTGTAGCGATTATGGTTGGTGAGGGGCCAGGAAGCTTAAAAACAAGGCATTCAAATGAGCTGAATGCTCATGCAGGACTTTCCACAGACCTCCTCCGCGGCCGTTTCCACGGGGTCGGCAGATGTAAACAAAACCGGGAGGAGTGGAGTCATTGAGTGTAGAGAAGTCATTGGGCTGTTGCCAGGTTTCAGTTAAAAAGAAAAAGTCAAGCTTACGGTCAGTGGGACGTCTTGGATGAGATGACCTTTGCTAGTGAGTGAGCGGATGTTGAGGAGACCGAAGTTGACAGCGGTGGAGTCGAGTTTGACGGTAGCATTAGCCGACCTAGCTAGGCTGGCTAATGCATGGTGGTTGACGGTGTGGCCGGAGTTGATGGGGGAGCGACGAGAAGTGGAGAGGTGGAGTTGATTGTAGCGGAGTTGTTGCTGTGCTGGACATGTCTGCGGGACCCACGGTGGATGTAGCGCCGACGAGGGGGGCGAGCGATGTCCGGGTGATGTTGCAGCTCCGGTGGTGGGGGCTCCAGTACATTCAAGCGGGTCGCGAGAGGGTCTGTGATGGAGTGGTGGAGTAGTCCTGCCACAGGATGATGGCAGAACGACAGGAATATCCAGACGAGTCCAAAGCAGATGAGAGAGTTGTTGGGCCACATGATGAGGCAGGAACCAGGTAAGCTTAGAAAGCTGGTGTCGCGACAGCCGGTTAGCAACTAGCTACCGGCGTTAGCCCGTGCACTGGTGGATAGGGGTGCCGGAGCTAGCTGTGCGAAAGGAGCTGTTATGGCTCACGCGACACTAATACACTAATACTACTACTATTACTACTACGCTACTACGCTACTACTACTACTACACTACTACTACTAGCTACTACCACTACAAGCTATTACCGGCAAGCAGCGGCAACAAACATGCCAGCGTCCACTCGACCGGACTTGACGTAACTGATCCTCCCCCGACAGGAAGAAAAGTGTTGTACGTTGTAAAGTGTGTGAAAGTATGTTCTGAGGGAAACAGCATCAGGGTTAGGGTACTTCTATCAGGTCCAGGTGGCAATGCACTGTGCACAAAAAAGGAATTGTAAGTTTATGGTGTGGACCCCAAATGAACGTGATCATAGATGTACCCTACAACGAAGAGTGGACAATGAACAAAATCTGCCACCTGAAGAGGGTGTACTTTCAGCATCTGCTACCAGCAGTAGCAACAAGAATTGCACACGGGGTCATGAAAATTTGTGGGCTCAAGTAGCTATTACACTTTAATGTGCTTTCACATGACAACTTACCGGTAATACACATATCAAGAGTTCGACATTTGTTCACAGTTTAAACCTGTACATTTTACCTATCTACATTGTTGTCTGAAACTGTTGGTTGCTGTTACGGGGAAGTAGAGCGAGTGGACCCAAATGCTCAACACAGAGACACTGGCACAGAGAGAAAATGATATGGGGTTTTACTGGGGGCAACAAATACTTGAAGGAAGGGTTAGGATGACCCTAACCCACAGGATGAGGGGCTCGGCAACAGGCGGGTAGTCGGACAGGCGAGGGTTCGGCAACAGGCGGGTAGTCGGACAGGCAAGGGTTCGGCAACAGGCGGGTAGTCGGACAGGCGAGGGTTCGGCAACAGGCGGGTCGGCAGGCTGATCACGGGGAGAAGAAGGTTAAGGTTCGGACAGCGACAGTAACACTAACGCAAACAATATGACTCGAGGAAGGACCAGAGACGGAGTACTAACTGTGTAGAGTAAACAACGATCTAGCGATGATTGTCTGGAGATCCGGGGTTGAAATACTGTGTGCTGATGAGATTGCCGTGTAGGTGTGTAGAGCGCGGGAGATGAATGGGTGCCATAGAATGAGAGACGCACAGGCCCCAGCTAGGTGGCAGAAGTGGACGGCGTGACAGTACCCCTCCCTCTACGGATGCCACCTGGCGTACGCCCGGAACTGGACGGGTGTTCCCTATTGAAGTCCCGGATGAGGGAAGCATCCAGGATAAGACTCCGGGGAATCCAGGACCGCTCCTCAGGCCTGTAGCCCTCCCAATCCACCAGGTATTGGAATCCCCGGCCGCGACGACGCACATCGAGTAGTCGTCGGACCGTAAAAGCAGGGTGATCATCAATGAGCCTGGGCGGAGGTGGAGCTTTCGTAGGTGGAGACAGAGAGCTGGTGGACACAGGCTTGACCTGGGAGATGTGAAAAGTGGGGTGGACACGAAGGGAGGAAGGGAGTTTGAGGCGAACAGCACAGGGGTTCACAAGGGACTCGATTACAAAGGGACCGACAAAACGGGGGGCGAGTTTCCGGGAGTCGACCCTTAATGGAAGGTCCTTGGACCGGAACCAGACCCTTTGACCAGGGGTGTACTGCGGGGCTGGAGTACGGCGACGGTTCGCTTGGTGCGGGTAGAGGCACGGAGCAGGGCAGAGCATGCACGTCTCCAGGTACGCCGACACCGGCGCATGTGAGCCTGAACGGAGGGAACCGCGATCTCCGCCTCCAAGAAAGGAAACAGGGGGGGCTGGTACCCCAATGCGCACATGAAGGGAGACAACCCAGTGGACGCATTGGTGAGGGAATTATGGGCGTACTCGACCCAGGGGAGTTGGGAACTCCAAGAGGACGAGTTGGCACTGGTAATGCAACAGAGCGTGGCCTCCATCTCCTGGTTAGCCCTCTCTGATTGCCCATTGGTCTGCGGATGGTAACCGGAAGAGAGGCTAACAGTGGCTCCCAGTGCCACACAGAATGCTCGCCATACCTGAGATATAAATTGAGGGCCACGGTCGGAGACGATGTCCGAAGGGATGCCGTGTAAGCGGAACACGTGGAGCACAAGAAGGTCAGCTTTCTCCCTAGCAGAGGGAAGTTTAGGTAGAGCCAGGAAGTGAGCGGTCTTGGAGAACCGGTCTATGACAGTGAGGATGGTGGTGTTCCCCTCAGAGGGGGGAAGCCTGGTGACGAAGTCCAAGGAGATGTGTGACCAAGGACGACTGGGGATAGGGAGGGGGCAGAGCAAGCCGGAGCAGGGTTTGGTTGAGGACTTGTTCTGTGCACAGGTGGAACATGCAGCGATGAACAAGTGGGTGTCCGCATCCATGGTGGGCCACCAGAACCGTTGTTGAAGGAAGGCCAGTGTGCGAGTCATGCCTGGATGGCAGGTGAGTTTGGTAGAGTGGGCCCACGTAAGTACTCTTGACCTCACCGAGTCAGGAACGAATAACCGTTGGGAGGTCCGGTACTGGAGGACTGCAGACTCAATCTCCCATGTGAGTGTGGCGATGAGACAGGAGGGAGGCAGAATGGACTCAGGGTCCATGCAGGGGTCCTCTGCAGAGTATAAGCAGGACAAGGCATCCGGTTTGATGTTCCGAGAGCCTGGTCGGAAGGTATAGAGTGAAATTAAAACGACCAAAAAACAGGGCCCACCTGGCCTGCCGAGAGTTCAGCCTCTTGGCGGACTGAATGTAAGACAGGTTACGGTGGTCCGTCCAAACGATAAAGGGTTGCTTGGTACCCTCAAGCCAGTGGTGCCACTCCTCCAGCGCCAATTTCACTGCCAGTAGCTCCCGGTTGCCCACATCGTAGTTTCGCTCAGGGGGGGTAAGCCTCCGAGAAAAGACAGCGCACGGGTGTAATTTGTGGTCCGAGGGAGAGCGTTGGGACAGCACCACCCCTACCCCGATGTCCGAGGCATCAACCTCTACCACAAACTGGAGAGAAGGGTCTGGTTGAGAGAGGATGGGTGCAGAAACGAACCAGAGTTTGAGACCCCGGAAGGCGGTCTCAGCCTCAGGCGTCCACTCAAATGTTCTGGCTGTGGAGGTGAGACCGAAAGGCATAACCAGATACTCAAAATGACCCAGGGGAGCGTTGAAGGCGGTCTTCCATTCATCCCCCTCACGGATGCGGACCAGGTGGTAGGCGTTGCGTAGGTCCAATTTGGAGAACACAGTGGCCCCATAGAGAGAAACAAAGGCCGAACTGATGAGCGGTAAGGGATACTTATTCTTCACGGTGATGTTATTCAACCCCCAGAAGTCTATACATGGCCGAAGAGTTCGGTCCTTCTTGCTGACAAAGAAGAACTCTGCACCAACAGGTGAAGAAGACGGATGGATGATTCCCGCAGTGAGGGATTCCCGGATGTACACCTCCATGGCCTCCTGCTCAGTTCGGGAGAGATTATAGAGGCGACTGCTCGGCAGGGGAGAGCCAGGAAAGAGGTCTATTGCACAGTCATAGGGGCGGTGAGGAGGCAGGGCGTGAAATTTGCTAAATACCAAGCCCAAGTTATGGTAATCCTCCGGCACGGAGGACAGGTCAGGAGGGTCCGGCACAGGCCTAGACTCGGAAGTGGCGGGAGTTTGGGCAGACAGCAGACAATGGGAATGACAGAAGGTGCTCCATGCAGTAATACCCCCAATTCTCCAGTCAATCTGAGGGTTATGCAACTGAAACCACGGGTAACCCAGTACCACAGGGGTAAAGGGACAGTCAATGACATGAAGTGATGGGGACTCATGGTGATTTCCAGATAATACCAGTCTAACAGGGACGATGGGGGAGTCAAGCAACTCAGTCTCGATGCCAAGTTGTAACACCACCTCCTGGTCGATAAAACTCTCGTCCGCTCCGGAATCCAATAGAATAGTGAGGGGCAGTGTCTGGTCTCGCCACAGGAGGGCGGCATCGAGCAACGGACGATAAACCGAGGGGTTGAGGGCACGACTCGTCAGGACCCCTCGGGCTACTGGCGAGGCCGCTCGTTTCCCGGGCGAGTAGGACAGACGGACACGAAGTGTCCAGATTGACCACAATACAGGCAGGCCCTGGTCAGCATGCGGCGCTCTCTCTCCTCCGGAGACAGGCGGGTACGCCCCAATTGCATGGGCTCAGGCTCGGAAGGACTCGAGGGTCCGCGACGGGAATAAAAAGGGCTCGGAGGTTGAGACCGGGACGCTGCGCGGGGAAGGGAGACGGACGACGGTGGTGGTCGGAAGGTTCACTCTCTGCGACGCTCGCGGAGCCGGTGGTCAACCCGGATGGCTAGGGCGATCAGCTGGTCAAGGCCCATGGGATCCTCCCGGGAAACCAACTCATCCTTGACAACGTCATCAAGCACGTTCAGAAACACCCCCTGCAACGCTTAGTCGTTCCAGCCGCTCTCCGTGAAATCGGGGTAGGAAGAGCAGATATCAGAGCTGCGCTCCCATATAGCCGTAGCCCAAGCGAGAGCCTCACCTCGTAATGCACCTATCAGGTAAGCGATCCGGGATCTGTCGGTGGGGTAAGTCAGGGCTGTTGTTCAAAACCAATGAACATTGCAGGAGAAATGCTCGACAGGACCCAAGGTCACCCTCGTAGCACTCTGGAGCTGGAATGAAGGGTTCACGAGTGTGAGAAGGTGGGCCTGGGACTGGAATGGGGGGTTCAGGAACAGCCGGGAGATGCGCTGGAGCTTGGAGTTCTCCAATTATCTGAGAAAATTCCCGAAAGCTCGACGCGATCTCTTGAAGGGCCTGGTCATGTTGACCCAAGAGGGCTCCTTGCTGTAATATTACTTGACGCAAATTCTCTGTGTCGGCTGGGTCCATAATTGGCTAGATCGTACTGTTACGGGGAAGTAGAGCGCGTGGACCCAAATGCTCAACACAGAGAGACACTGGCACAGAGAGAAAATTATATGGGGTTTTACTGGGGGCAACAAATACTTGAAGGAAGGGAACAGGATGAGGGGCTCGGCAACAGGCGAGTAGTCGGACAGGCGAGGGTTCGGCACCAGGCGGGTAGTCGGACAGGCGAGGGTTCGGCAACAGGCGGGTAGTCGGACAGGCGAGGGTTCGGCAACAGGCGGGTAGTCGGACAGGCGAGGGTTCGGCAACAGGCGGGTCGGCTGGCTGATCACGGGGAGAAGGTTAAGCGACAGCGACGGAACACTAACGCAAACAATATGACTCGAGGAAGGACCAGAGACGGAGTACTAACTGTGTAGAGTAAACAACGATCTAGCGATGATTGTCTGGAGATCCAGGGTTGAAATACTGTGTGCTGATGAGATTGCCGGCAGGTGTGTAGAGTGCGGGAGATGAATGGGTGACGTAGAATGAGAGACGCACAGGCCCCAGCTAGGTGGCAGAAGTGGACGGCGTGACAGTTGCTTTGTTGATTTTTCTGTTGAAATACAAATACAAAACATTTGGTATACTGTGACCTTCTTTAGCCTAAGGATAATCTATACAAAATTAACCATATCACACTCTTACCCACACACACATACACACACACATCCATTTCAGGTGTTTCTTCTTCATTCAGTACTGTTACTTTGCAACCTACCAGACATAACATTACACAAAATCTTAAAATTGTTCAGCCTTCGAATTGCTCGCTCAATGTGAATGCTGACATTTGCTAGGCGTCGTGTAAATGTCACCTCATGTTCTGACAGCTCCTTACGTCCACGTGTGAATGCAGGAAGAGCTAGACTCACTCCTGGAGGCAATATATCCATGATGGTGAATCCGCGATCTGCTAAAATCTCATCACCAGGGATCAGGTGATGAACAAAACAACTGTTCTTTGTGATGAAATTATCACTGGCCCTTCCACCAAAAGGTTTTGATACAAACATGACATAGCCATTGGGAGCTATACAGTATAGGAGTTTGTATGTGTTATGATGTTTGTAATTACTATAAGTTTGTGATCTTTTTCTTAAGTTCTTTGGCCTTTATACAAAGACCTCTGTACAGTCAATGATGCATGTAGCTTTAGGATCATTTTTGTGAAATGACTTGGGCCTGATTCTGTTCAGCGTATCCCTGGGCAACCAAGCAATCACCTTTTCCCTCATAAATCTGGCAAGGATTGGTCTACAAAATGTAAATATTTCAGATGCCGTGCTTCTACTCACCCCAAATCGTTTACCCAAGTCAGTAAACAATAAACCCAAACAGAGTCTCATTAAAACAAGCAAACATTGTTCATGGATGGCCAATTTGGTATTAAGTGGTTGTGAGCAAAAAGTCAACAAGACTCGCAAAAGTTGCCAGAAACTGTCAGCACATAAACCTGTATAAAATATAAAGTCTTTGTTGTTTAAATTCTGTGCTGATACTGACGGTGTTGGATCCGTTTGAGTGCCACAGTCCTTCATCGGCTTGTTACCGCTGCTGAAACTGTAGTTGTGATCACATAGATCTGGCCACTGGGTTCCGACATCACACATCTGTAGAGGCATATTCTCTAAATTCCCAACATCCACATCTGTTTCCATAGCTTCAGGTTCAACTTCAGGTTCAGCTTCAGGTTCAGTAGTTGAGTTCAGGTGTAATGGCTGAAGACATCTTCTTTTGGGGGGAGGTCTAGCTGGTGTTACCTAAAGGGAAAAAAAGAAGAGAGATGTACATTAGTTAAACATGACAATCAAGCATATTTAAATGAACGAAATGCAATAATATGGCTATCCAAGAGACCTACTTACATGACATTCATAACCCATGATCAACACAGGATAGGGGTTTTCTCTTGTGGGTCGTCCGTCAGGAAAATGTATCCCACACACCTTAGAGTGGTAATGAAGATAAATACATAATGAGCGATGCATTGTTTGTAAAAGTACTTCTCAAGTAAGTGTGAACAAGACAGCACTTTAAATATCACTCTGCACTTTCTCTTATTTAACGTCAAACATGCACAATTGCACTTTACCAAACTATTTATTATGATCAGTGGCGTAGCAACCTTATGATTGCCCCGGGACAGACAATATTGTTGGGCCCCGCGGTTATTGAGCGGGGAGGTGGGGTGCTGCTGCGCGATTGTTGAGCGGGGGGGGGGGGGGGGGGGGGGAGATTGTTGAGGGGGGGGGGGGGGGGGGTGCTGCTGCGCGATTGTTGAGCAGGGGCCCCTCTCTGCCTTGGGCCCCCCCAAGACTGTCTCACTTTCCCCCGCAGTCCGTCGGCCCTGATTATGATGCGTGAAGGGGGTGTATATGATTGTTCAAATTTTTTGTGGGGTGAGGGGCCAAAACTGTTGTTTATCCTGTCCATCTTATTTGTTTTGTCTAGTCTCTTGTGATAAGTCTCCTGTTGTATCAGATGTACTAGGTTCTATATGGCACAAATTAAGTTTCCGCAAGGACGAACATCTATCTATCTATCTATCTATCTATTTATAGTTGACATAGTAGTTTAATTAGTTAATATTACCAATCACACAATAATCAAACAATGACCAGTTGGATGAGTACATTTACCTATCCATC
Source organism: Merluccius polli (assembly GCA_030340625.1). Taxonomy (NCBI): domain Eukaryota; kingdom Metazoa; phylum Chordata; class Actinopteri; order Gadiformes; family Merlucciidae; genus Merluccius; species Merluccius polli. The sequence continues at coordinate 92,766 of JAOPHQ010004585.1, forward strand.
TAGCAGACGTTTTTATCCAAAGCAAAGCAACGAGGACTAACATTTAAGCTGATGCACAGAGAGGAACTACAGTTCATACCAAGAAGTAACGTAAGAGCTTCAGTCTTGTGAAATCATATTCGCACTTTGTGCAGTTCCAGCTACACAGCAACATGAAAGCTCCAGCTTTGTTTTCGATATTGCTAGCAAACTTAGCTAGCGCTGTTTCACTGTATGTTACACCCACTGCATGCAACCTGTGGCATTAACAGATTGAACAGTCAGAGCCAAACTTACCCAAGTGTTCTTGTTTGGCTTGAAGCCATCTCGGTTTATGTATTTCATCCACTTTTGACGCACATCTTGGTCCTCCGCTCAACCAGGAAATCTATGTAATCCGTAAGGCCGTAAACATGGGCAGTCAATGTGCAACAAAGGTTTGTGAATTTCACAAGCGGCTTTATGCCAGGCCTGTATTTTCATACTGCTGTTAAAACAGCCGACCACACAACATGTTCTTCCCGGCATAATTGAGCAGCTTACGTATTAAAAAAACAAAAGAAAAAGAAGAACATTTCGCATCTGCAACAACCGCCTACGGGAACAACACGCTACTTCCTCAGCAAAGCACGGCAAGTCACGTGGTTTCCAGCACCTCAGAAATGGCGGCACTGCTTTACTTCTTGTTTCGCCGGATTAGTGTATAGGGAATGTGAAGTTGACATAACACTGTGTTGGATTGTGGGTAGTGTAGTGTCGAGTGTGAAGCCGATCGGATGAGCGGTTCTTGAGAACGCTGCAAGCAGCAATACCGGAGGCCAGGCACGTTTTGCACGGGAACTGCACAGGCATGCATTCTAATGGCCACACGCTCCGAACCACTACCACCAATACTGGGAGCCAAGCAATCAGCCCTCCGCATGTTTTCTAGATGGCGAGAGCTGCAGGAGGGGCTTAGCGGAGTGATATGAGGCAGCAGTGAGAGAGGCGGAAGGTTTTGCATTGTGTTTGTTCAAATTTGCCTACTGCAGCTTTAAAATTGTGAATGCAGGACTTGTACTTGTAATCAAGTGTTTTTACATTTAAGTACTACTTCCACCACATCCAAGTGGATTGTAAGAAACAGACTACTGACTCCATAATTGATTGAGGGTTGGAACACTGTGAACTCGTCGACGCATGGCGTCTTCTGAAGGACTGTCCAACAGGGTCGATTTCTTGCACGTCTAACACGTATGGGAGAAATGTACTCTTACATTTAATGATAATATGTAATTATTATCTTGCCAATATGCTATATGAATAATAAGTGTGGAAAAACATTGAGCAATCAAAGGTTTTACTCTTCTCAATGATATGGCCCAGACCCATTTTGTTCCACGTGTACACGTGCCACAGACGCATAGGAGTAGTTAGTTCTTTGTCAAACAACTCGGCTATATTCATATTTGCTCTGCAAATAAAGTCTTTATCTTTCATACTTAAGACTTCCCAATCTCTCTTATTTTGTTTAAGTTTTATATGAGGTTAACCCAAGTGACCTTAAGCTCCAATGCACATATCGTTCATCTGCATTTGTGGCAGACTGAAGAATGTCACCAACAACTCTGTTCAGGTTGTCTTTTGATAGTGTTGCATATTTGCCCATTCATTCCAAGGGATACTAAATGAGAGATTTGCTCTCCTGAAATGCTGCATCACGGTCTGCCTTGATGTCCAGTCATGACAAGTGGAGGCAACAGGACATAACTCAGTCCTGGTTTCATAAGCCATCAGCAAAAAATGAAGACATCCATACAAGGACGCTAATGTATTGACTGCTTCTCTATTGACTGCTTCTCTATTTCTTTAACAAATCTTGAGATTGACAGAAATCCAGATAAGGTTTGAATGTGATCACAAAGTTGTCCAGCCTCTCATGAACAAAATAATTTGTAGCTTCTCTTTGTATTTATTCAATACATGCTAAGACATTATTAAAAACAATGTCTGTCATTTTCATTGCTTCTTACTCCCAAAATGCACTGCACAAGAAAACAGGATGACTTTGAATAGCATCATTGTATAGTTCTGCTATTTAACATCAGGTTAGGATAAGCTTAGCAAGTCTTGCACATGTATTTATTGGTTTGAGAGTGACTTCCTGCTTAACTTCCTGTCAGTGAAAGTAATGGATACCACAAAAGATCAGACAAAATACATGTGCAATGCATGTGATGTCAAGTATATACATGTGAAAGTGACAATATATGTATGTGAGGAGATTTTAAATGGAAGATATATAATATTTGTATGTGAGAATATGTTATATGTTTATACATGTGAATGAAAAAAATATATATGTAAGTTAGAGTTAGAATGTATGTATGTGAGAGAATACATATGTGTGGATGTGTAAATATATGTAAGTGGGAGTGAAAATACATGTATGTGTTGAAAAGTAAACTGTATCTACATGTGAGTATAATGTATGTGAAAGGAGAATGTATGTGTGTGAGAGTGAAACTACAGTATATGGATGTGAAAGGAGAATGTATGTATGTGAGAGGACCAGAATGAATTAAGGCTTGCACGGCCCCTCATAGTAGTTAGTTATTGGGACAGGCCTTATAGATAGTGCCGTGGGAATATGTGAGTAGAAAAGTTGTATGACTAGTAGAAGTAAATATTGCTGTATTTCCGTTTTTGAACCGACACCCACATCGGATACACACACAACCAATACATTAGAAACTAACAGTGTTGGGTAGTAACGCGTTGTTAGTAACGCCGTTACTTTTTTCAGTAACGCGGTACGTAACGCGTTGTTTTTTAAAATTCAGTAACTCCGTTCCCGTTACCAAACGCTGCGTTACTCCGTTCCTTTTGGTGAGGTTTTACAACGGCACACAGTTCCCGATCAATAAAGCCGGACTGTCCGGTTTTTCAAAGCCCTGTCCCGGCGCAGCATCAAGCCGGACGCGTATTTGTCCTCCTTTTTGAGACAACCCCGCCGGTCACAGGTCCGCCCGCCGGTCATAGGTCCGCGGTGTGCACCCCGTGCCCACTGCATGCGTCCGTCAACGGACGACGGAAGGCGTGTCTGACGGATGGGGGCGTGGAATTTGCCGACGGAGCCAGACGCAGCCAGCAGCCAATCAAATCGCTTCTTACAAAAACAAAGCCGCGTTGCATTATTGCATTTTGTTATTGCTCTTTTGTATTGCAAGATGGATCCCGTCGTTGCAATATATTCCGATATACATAAATCGAAAATAATCTGAAACATTATGTTACCTGGTTCCCCACCTCCAGTGACAACTCTCGCCACGCCAGGTCCCGGCGGTTGGTGGTCGTAGAGTATAGCGCCATTACCCACCGCGATTATTAGTTTGTCCTCCATTATTAAATCCCCCGCTGCCGGTCGGCTTTTTTGACATACGTATGTGTTTTCCCGGGTTGTACCACAAAGGTGATTTCATTGGGCAGAGTCCAAGTAGCGTCACCGGACATATATTTGCATAATGCGATCTGATTGGCTGACGGATCCGTCGCGGCCTGAAAAGTTAAAATTTTCTCAACTTCTCCACGCAACGGACGGAGCCGACGCAACGGACGGAGCCACAATGCATTGCGGCTCCGCCCCATTCAAAGTCAATGGGATGCGTTGACGGACGCATGCAGTGGGCACGGGCCGTTACGCCGCTTACCCACTGCATGCGTCCGTCAACGCCATCCCATTGACTTTGAATGGGGCGGAGCCGCAATGCATTGTGGCTCCGTCCGTCAAGTCGGCTCCGTCCGTTGCGTTGAGAAGTTGAGAACATTTTAACTTTTCAGGCCGGGACGGATCCGTCAGCCAATCAGATCGACGCCCCCATCCGTCAGACACGCCTTCCGTCGTCCGTTGACGGACGCATGCAGTGGGCAAGCGGCGTTACTATTGCGCGCACCCCCCCCCCCCCGCCGGTCATAGGTCCGCGGTGTGTTACTATTGCGTGCACCCCCCCACCCCCCCCTCCCGCCGGTCATAGGTCCGGTGTGTTGCTATTGCGCGCACCCCCCCCCCCCCCCCCCCCCCCCTGTCGGCCGGAGGTCCGAGGCGCGCCCCCCCCCCTCCCCCTTTGGTGCAATACTTTGGTGTTTGTGTCAAGATTTGTGTTGGTGCACAACGGATCATATTGCTTGGATGATTAGATTCAGTGATGTGGATGCAAATGAATTGAAACGGTTGTTTTAATCAACAGTTTGTATTATTCAGTACGGAACTGAAATGACGGTGAGAGGGGAACTCAATCAATCAACCTTTATTTAATGGGCGCATTGGAAGAACGTTTTACAGTAACTATAAAGTTACTTTCTCAGTAACGCATTACTTTTTGGTTTAAGTAACTGAGTTACTAACTGAGTTACTTTTTTACAAAGTAACTAGTAACTGTAACTAGTTACTATTTTTCAGTAACTAGCACAACACTGGAAACTAATAATCCCACCGTAATTAAACTGTCAATCATAGTTTGATGTCAAGTTGAAAGTAGAAAAAAACTTTTAAAGAAAAGGTGCAGTAGTCCAGTGAAACACAACAACCATTATTAGAACAACAGTTTCAACAAGTCCAGGCAAACCAACAAAAACAGATTCAGTCAAAACATGAGGAATATAGTAATCATTGTAATATAGTCATTAATATCAACAGATTCATAGAATATAACGAGAGGTTTTATGTATAAAAAAAATGAGAATTGACAATTTCATAAAAATGGAGGAGATCCATCCTCTTCATATGTTTAAAACACACAAACATAAAAATATAAATGGACAGGTGGGGGGGCAACATGATGATATCACTGGAACCCAAACATCACTTTACAAAGACATTGTTTTAGTTACAAATGTGGCCACAATAAAGCAATATGTCCACTACAGAAACACAAAATCAACATCATTCATTGGTTGCCAGGGATACTGTGAGGATGGACTTTGGTCTTCTCGAGCAGATCCCAGAAGAACCCCTGGTTCAGGGTCTCCCGACCTGTCAGGGTTCTGTCCAGCTAGACGTAGTCGAACCTCTGGTTGGGCCTCCCCTCCACACTGTTGGCCTTGTAGGAGGCGTTGTAGTTGGTCTGCGGCCTCACCTCGGACCGGTAGCCGGTCCTCTGGGATGGGGCTTTGTACCCCATCCCATTGTACCTGCCGTAGAGAGACACCAGAGACCCATTTTTACAGGTGGAAAAAATAGAACCTTTTGGTAACACTTCATAATACATGTTATTCCTTGCTAATGAATCGGATATAAATGTGGAACTAATGTCATTACTAATGATGGCCGAATCAGTGTCTAACATCTATAATATAAGTCATACGTATTTCATGTTTAATTCAGCATTTACTAACTGCTTGTTGGATGGCTTATAAAATATGTTATAAAAGTTATTAAAGCGTACATTGTTTTTCTCACAAGTACGATGAAATCATGCAATTGTTGAAAAACACATGCCAAATAACGAGATGATTTGAATAAAAGTGAATCCATCCGTTTTTCTTTTGAACTTTTAATAATTACCCTTGTTGGTCGTCGGGAACCATTCCACGGCAGGCCAAACACATCAGGACTCCGCCCACAACCAAAATGGCCGACCCTATCCAACCCACAAAGAGGGCGGGGCCAAACGTGTACCTGAAAATACATATTAAAAAATCAATAATGAATTAAAGGGAATAATAGTAATTGTAGCTTTAGATGTATGGCTGGGCAATATGGACACATTTATCATCACGATAATTATGAGGAATTTTACACAATATTGATACATATCACAATATGCTTATGAATTCAAAATACCATCTAAACAGTCTAACTGTGGGTCATTACTTTGAAGTATATGGAAATGTAACTAGTTTTCCTTTCTCTCTGACGTTTCAAACCTCATTTGATCATTTTAAGGGCATATCTTCTCATCGTAATTCATTTAGACTTTAAAACTGGGTATCACGGTATCTTCATTTCATGACGATACAATACCATTCAGACGATAATCAATAATATTTAATTATTGCCCAGGGGGGTGTACTACGAAGCTCGATTAGTGGGTTAGCGAGGTATGTTGCGCTCAAAGCCTGGGTTAGCTGTCCTACGAAAGTCGCTCTCTTTTAGCGTCGCTATATCACCATGGTAACTTATGCTGGCAACCAAACCTGGTCGGGAGGAGGTTTTCAGCTAAGACTTTCCGATTAGATCGGCTTCTTAAAGCTGAACGCCGCTTTCGGGACAGATCCGATCCCTTGGCATTGCCTGAGGATATTCTTTATGAGAGATACAGGTTCTCATCAGAGGGTATTCGCTATTTGGTCGTCCTTGTTGGACCTTATGTAGGCAATGCTACAAAAAGATGCCGTGCGCAGTGTGTCTGTGTTTCACTGCGATTTGTTGCCACGGGTACATATTTGCATACAGTTGGCGATGCTGAAAATATAAGCAAAAAGGTGCCTTGCGATACGCAAGGTTGTAGCTGCCCTAAATACACTGCTAAATATGTTCGTGGTGTTTCCCAACTTTTTGCCAACACACTGTCAAGTTGCAAGTTATCAACTTGTAGGTGAAAGAAAACACCTGTATACGTGAATGAGCGGTAGAGTGGCGGAAGCCCGTCAGTCTTGAGATTCTGCGTGCTGGGTTCGATTCCCAAGTGAAGTACATTTATGTGTAGTTTAATAAGTTATATTTCTTATGTCATATGGAATACTTATTCATTAATGTTATGGAATTATAGGAAGAAAGGGGGAGGAGGGTGCCGCAAGTGAGTTTTTTTACAACAGTGTTGTAATATACGTCCCAGACCTGTAGGGGGAGCTCGTTGAGAAAACATGTGATGACAAAAGTGAAAACCAGCGAAGAAATGGCTAGAGTTGCCAAGTTCCCCTTTAAGTGAGCTTCGTGGAACCGTTTAACTCTGATCGTGAGTTTCGTATTTAGCAATCGAGGTTTTCCCAAGAAAGCCTGGATATGTTCAGCGAGCTTCGTAGTATACCCCCCAGGTCTATTTAGATGTGAACAGATTTGGATTGGATATGAACTGTGCTTACTGTGGACGAAGACCCCCACTCATCCCACCTAACCCCCCCCCTCCTCCTAAGTTGTAGTTGTCGGCGTAGGCGTTGAACCGGAAACTCTGCACGATCAGGTTAGCGAAGGCGGACACGCCGGCGATCCCACAGACACCTGAACAACAAACATCAAGGAAACATTGACTTTTCATGTCGTAGGACCCCGCTGCTGTGAAATCAACTACCAGCTTTAAATTAGCCTCCAACAAACCATTCATTTATCAGTTTCATTTGTATTTATTTTATTAAAATTTGTTGTTTGAATAATTTTGTTTGTTTGTTGGCGTTGATCTTAAATTCAATCGACATTGTTTTTCTTTCTTTTCACCGATACACTGTTTATATTTGCATGCACAATAAAAATAATTCAAACACAAAGCAGGGAAACATTAACAAGAGGACAGAGGTGGAGGGTGCGCAGCAATCAATAAATACAGATCATAGAGAAGGTTTTTATTATGATTATGATGATGATTATTATCATTATTATTATTATTATTATTATTATTATTATTAAAACAAAATGGTGGCAGGGCAACAAAATGGTACCGGCAAGGAGGTTCATGATCCCAGAAGCTAGGGTCATGGTGGCCTTGATGTTGTCCTCCATGTTGCCCATCTTCAGACACTTGAGGGCAAAGATGGCCGTCAAGCAGCCGATGGCCCCGAGAACAATCCCTACAATCATTAGCGCCCTGACCGCCTGGAGCAGAGCTGGGGTGGGAGGTTAACACATAGGTTCAAATATATATAGTCAAAGGTTATAACATGAGGTCGGTTTATGAAAGAAGACTTCAAAGGGTTAACACATCACAGCAATATATGTGTTTTCTTTAACATATCACTGATGTCAAGACATTTGCTTTTAAATACCTCCATCAAGAAAACAATGTCAAGAGATTTGTAACTGTTAAATGATGTACATATATGTTGAGATTAAAACTTCCTGGTTGCCTGGACAATCACATTCTGTTTCCAGAAGCCTCACAATCAGCTATTGGTAAAGTAAAGTTGGACCACTGAAATCATCGGCCAAGGATCTGCATCTCCATTGGGCCGATTCGAAACAATGATGTAAATGGTACGACATCAAATCTGCTTTCAAACTACTATTACTACTTGAGTGAATTCAGAAACATGTCATAAAGGAGTAGGTATGGGTTAGACAGTACAGAGACAGGTCACTAAGAAGCAGGTAGTGGTCAGACAGTACAGAGACAGGTCATTAAGGGGCGGGTAGGGTTCAAACATCTCAAGGATGCCTACAGGTAGTCCGTATTCAGGGTTCGAACCCAGTGTCGTTCAGCTGGGAGTCACACCTAAGACCCTCAGCACTATCCTGACTCTAAAAAGTTACAAAAAGATAAAATATAAAGTAGATCCAATAGATCCATGAGGATATAATCTATCTTTACGAGTTGTTGTGTTCAGTCCTGCACCTTACCAGGCAGTCCCAGGATGGTATAGTAGGGCCGGCACTGAGTGGTGCCGTAAGACGTCCCAACACACGAGGCCCAGAGGCCAGAGTAGGTGTAGACGTTGGTCACGACAGTCCCTGAGCGGTCCTGTAGACTCCACATGTCCATAGCAGTCGCGGCTGATATCAGGAACAGCCCCAGTGCGGACAACATGAACCCGATCAACTGGAACAGCGAGGCGGCCATTTTAGAGGTCCTTGTTCCCAGAGTGGCTGAATAGCTGCCAGAGAAATGCCCGTGAAATGGCAGGAGTCCACTTAGCGTTATCAATATGTACTCTGCAGGAAGGAGCGCCGCTTATCATGTTTGCCTTCATTCTCTTTATCTCGGGTTCGGCAGGGAATCGTCATTGTGACTGTTTAGTAAGTAAGGGCGTGGCCATAACCGTTTTCGAATAAGGTGTGGCACTCTTAAAAAAAATGCAAACAGTATTCTACTACTGTGCAGAATACTGAATCTTTTTGATAAACGTCACAGACAGTGTTGTATAATCCAAAAGTATAGTACTATGATATTGTTTAACCCCTGGCCTGATGCGCAGAGAATGTGTCTAATGTGTTTGACACATTCAACCATCACAACCAGCATAAGGTCTTCAACATGCCTGACACTCTGATATTGTGACCTCATGTTGCTGCCATGGCGATTAGAAGTAGTCAGAGGTTGTCTAGTGGTTAGGGTGTTTGACCCCCAGACAAAAGGTTCTGGGTTTGAACCTTGATGCTATATGACTAAAGAGGTAGAAGAAGATGGGAAGGAGTAGAAGGAGAAAGGGGGTAAGCGTACCTGGTAACCCCAGGATGGTGAAGTACGGTCGACACTCAGTGAAGCCGGAACTTTGGCGGACGCAGGCATTCCAGAGACCAGAGAAGATGTAGACGGAGGTGACGGGGGTGTCCAGCAGGTCCTGGGTGGCCCAGGGGTCCATCGCTGTCGCCGCGATCATCCCTGCCACACCGATCACACTCAGGACGAATCCCATTACCTGGCACAGTGTCGCTGCCATCCCCTCTCTGTATGGCTTCTCGTTTGAATTAAAACTTAAAACCACACACTTCAAATGAAACGCTCCTCTGCTCCTGTGTGGCGAGTTTTCAATGTCTCAATGCGATACTGGCACAGTAGAAATTGGGAAGGACGTTAGCTGTGACCTTAAATGTTTACTCAAAGTCTCATTAGTCACCGGGCGGAGCGATTTGCTATCAGATATTTTATTCTGTGTTGGTAGATTTCCTTCCCGAGCAGCTTTTCTTTTCACCATCTGAATGACATTATGAAATAAAAAAAATTCAATACAAACCTCTGAATGTTTTTTTATTCAACAACTGTTTTTTTCCAAACACATTGAATTGGAGTTCATGTGTTTTTTTAATTTAATAACTGAAAGGAGCTCCAGGCCTTGGTGGGTGAAATCTTATTTAAACACTGAGTTTGTGTGACACAAACAAGTTTGACCCGAAGAAAACATATGTTTTTATGTTTTTATCATGAAAAGATTAAATCCTTGGCTGTTCACGAAACAGTGAGCCACGCAGAAAAATGTCAGTTTCATTATATTTCCATTTTACCCTGTTGAAATACTTCTGCAATATGGAGTTCTGAGTCTGTATTTTATTGTACTCTCATAATAGATTTGATCCTATGTATATGGCTATTCAGAGGCAAAAAGATTGAGATAATAATAATGTCCAAGTTATGATGTTACAGAATTATGACCTAGAAATGGGATTGGAACAGTCAGTTATGATTCATAAAATCACAAATGAATGTAATGACTTAATGATGGATACCACAGGAGAGAGGTAAACATGGATGAGTTAGCAGAAATATGTGTGTAGGCAGTAAAGAGTACAGAACAGTAGTAGTAGTAGTAGTAGTTGTAGTAGTAGTAGTACAACAGTCAAGTATAGAAAAACAAACAATTCAAACAAATCAATTGTGTCATCATCAGGATGAACATTACAAATGTTTTCATTGTTTCCTATTTGAGATTTGACAAAGAAGTCCAACTTAAATGTATTATTATTATTATTATTATTATTATTATTTATTATTAATAATAATAATAATAATAATAATATAATTGTTATTACTATACACATTTGTATGGTATTCTTATACCATGGTCTAGTTGTGTCAGGCAGTATGTACTAATACACAGTATTAACAGCGTACCAATACACTATATTATCAGAGTAGAACTACTATGATTATAAATAGACAGTCTATATAGTATTTTTATACCATGGTAGTTGTGCCAGGCAGTGTGTACTAATACACAGTATTGACAGAGTAGACCTCCTGTTCTGCCACCCCGCCAACAGCCAGTCGAAAAGCAAACACAGATATGATTGTTGCTGGGACCAACATCCGATACTCGTGTATGTTGAGTCGAAACCGAGAAAGCCGAGTTGCTTTATGTGATCGCGGCCCACCCCTTATCGAGGTCAAAGGTTTATCAATCAATTGGAGGGAATTATTTGATGACATTTGTCATGAATGTAGCAATAGAAATTACTGCAGTGTTTACTAAAGGTTATTAAATTATTATTTGGATTAATAAGGGGAAGGATAGTTTAGATTAGTGTTCCAACTCCCAGCCCAAAGGTTCTGGGTTTGAACCCCAGTGTCCGTGGTCTACCTGTAGGCATCCTAACCCTCTCGACCCCTCCCTGCTGCTTAATGACCTGTCTCTGTACCGTCTAACCCCCACCTCCTCCTTAATGACCTGTCTCTGTACTGTCTAACCCCTCCCTGCACCTTAAGGACCTGTATCTGTACTGTCTAACCCCTACCTGCTCCTTAATGACCTGTCTCTGTACTGTCTAACCCCTCCCTGCACCTTAAGGACCTGTCTCTGTACTGTCTAACCCCTACCTGCTCCTTAATGACCTGTTTCTGTACTGTCTAACCCCCACCTCCTCCTTAATGACCAATCTCTGTACTGTCTAACCCCTACCTGCTCCTTAATGACCTGTCTCTGTACTGTCCAACCCCTACCTGCACGTAAAGGGCCTGTCTCTGTACTGTCTAACCCCTACCTGCTCCTTAATGACATGTATCTGTACTGTCTAACCCCTACCTGCTCCTTAATGACATGTCTCTGTGCTGTCTAACCCCTACCTGCACCTTAAGGGCCTGTCTCTGTACTGTCTAACCCCTACCTGCTCCTTAATGACATGTATCTGTACTGTCTAACCCCTACCTGCTCCTTAATGACATGTCTCTGTGCTGTCTAACCCCTACCTGCACCTTAAGGACCTGTCTCTGTACTGTCTAACCCCTACCTGCACCTTAAGGATCTGTCTCTGTACTGTCTAACCCCTACCTGCTGCTTGATGACATGTGACATCTGAATTCACCTGAGATGCTTTGGTAAATAACAATGTGCTAAATAACTAAATACTAATACAAGTTGTATTCTTCTGCAATACGTTTTCAGGTACTTACAATATTGATGATATAAGAATTTAATTTCACATCTAATATTTCTGACAATGGATTCGAAAAAGTTTGACTAAATAGGTAAGCATTAAAAATACAATATTAAACACAATGTCGTTGGTTAATATACATCTAACTCTTCGGAAGTTCATATCAAAAGGGAACCTAATAGTGAATAGCAGGTAGTGCCACACCTGTCAGTCAAATCAGGGATCCAATTAAATTCCTCCTAGCTTTTTGGTCCCACCCTAATATCTTTTCCTACTTGATGAGATAAACCCTCTGCACGATCTTGACACTTGTCACGGCTTACTCAGGGAGGTGAACCCAAATGCAGAGATCAGACTCAGGGTCAGTGCGAAAGGAAGATTCACTTGATGAAAACATGCAGACAGAAACAAACAACCGACAAACGGGGGCAGACACTAGGGAACTTAAATACATGGAACACAGGTGAACAGAATGACTCATTAACACAGGTGACAAACATTACACCAACCCCACTCACAGGTAGTGAGTGGGGTTGGGGCGGGATCATTACAGCACTCTTATCCAAAGAGACTTTCAGTAAATTCAGATTATCCTACATGTTGTGGCAGTCGACTCTCGCCACACGCCACCTTATTGGCTTTTGCTGGAGCCCTCCAACACAGGACACAGGTAGATGTTGTGTTTGAAGTTTGAATTTATTGGCGATGGTATACGCCGAGCAGTTGGTACATGCTGCCATGACAGTGGCTGTGTGTTGATGGCTGGTTTATCCTGGGTGCCATGATTGCTCTGCACCATAGGTGTGCAGCCCCACCCAACCCAGAGTCTAATCAGTCTGACTCAGCAACAACAACACACTCCACACGTGTCATTTAGTAGCAGGTAGGGGTTGGGGGGCATATTGCCCTAGGATGCCTACAGGTAGACTGTGGACATTGGGGATCGAACCCAGAACCTTTCGGCTGGGACTCAAACACCCTAAACACTACAATATTCCTGCCCCTAACTTAACAACTTTAAAGGTACAATGTGTAGAAGTAGGAGCGGGTCCTCTTCCACGGAGGCCGCCATGTTGCACCGCCATGTTTCTACAGTAGCCCAGAACGGACAAACGGCTGTAGAGAAATAAAGCCTTCGCCCTTGCATATTGTTGTTGAGATTAAAATAGGTTTGATCGCCAACATTTATAGCTGGCCCAGGGGGCGGAGTTACCCCGTGTTACATACGTTTTATAATAATGTCCGCCCGCCAGGGACGTCCCGACATCAAAACTGCAAATGACATTTATAGCAGCATAGCGCTACTGTGTGGGTGTATTGAGATAATCTCAATAGCAGTTTATCTAGTTTGAAAGTGTTTTTTTAAGTTAAAGATATTGGATATTCAACAGATATTCATGCTCTGAATTAGCGATGTGACATGGTGAACTAAAGACGTGATCACCGGTATGAGTCCCGTGTGTCTAGCAGTGTCTACCTGCCCAGGAGACGGGGCTTCCTAGAGTAATCGTCAGGCAGCAGCACTCCTCTCTAAAGAGCCATCGTTTGGTCAATATTTATACACAATAGGCAAATTACCCTGCTCTAAACAATAGCCTAACTAAAGTGCAATTAAACCAGATACGTCTCACATTACAAAATGTTCAGAATTTGCATATGGGTGCCGTCATTGCGCACTAATTTGCATAAAGCTTAGTGGTTGTGTCAGGTGCAGCAAGGCAGAGATCAAGAGATCAAAGCTTGGCCTGCCCTCCACCCCTGCCCCCACCCCTACTGACTGCCGGCGCAGTGCTGCTGCGCAAGAGGAGAGAGGGGGGGAGAGAGACTCAGCGCTGTTGGCCGATGAGCAGTGGACTGCATGCATGAGAATGAATTACAATAGAAATATATTTGAATATCTCACTTTTTCCCTGATGGTCTGAATAAGTCGCTAAATTTGTCGCTAGTTGCTTTTTATAAATAAAGTCGCTAAGAGTCTGAAAAGTTGCTAAATCTAGCGAGAAAGTCGCCAAGTTGTAGCCTAGAACTCTAGACACCCCCTAGCGGCAGCAAATTTATTTGGCAGCTAGGTAGGTCTAGCACGGCTTCGTCGGCTTTTTGGTGCTGGAAACACCAAGTATGTCAGACCAATCACAGCGTGAGGGGCGGAGTCGAAAGCCGGGATACCATGACCACAGAGTTGCGACGGTTCCGTGTTAGGTAAACAATGGCTGCTGCTGCTGGCGAACGGCTGTCTTTCCACTCGGCTTTGGCCGTGACTCTTCAAGACTTGAAGTTAACATTTTATTTGAGAAAAGAACAAAGAACGGCACTGAAGTCTTTCCTCGAAAAGAAATATGTATTCGGAGTTTTGATTAATTACGTAGTCAGAGCCGTCGCTCTGACTACGCCACCTTCTTCGTTGCTCTGATTGGTTGTAGCGCTATCCTATTGCGTGCAGAGGGAACTTGAAAGACAACCGTTTATCCTGCCCACACTGCCAATGGAGCTGAGCCAGACCTTACATCTTTCTGATGTGGGTCTGGCTTGCCAGGCTAGCCAAGTTGGCAACACTGCAGGAGATACAGGCCACCGTATCTTCAGTACCTACTGGCACCTTACAGGCCACCGTAGCGTCAGTACCTACTGGTACCTTACAGGCCAGTACAGGCCACCGTAGCTTCAGTACCTACTGGCACCTTACAGGCCAGTACAGGCCACCGTAGCTTCAGTACCTACTGGCACCTTACTGGCCAGTACAGGCCACCATAGCTTTAGTACCTACTGGCACCTTACAGGCCAGTACAGGCCACCGTAGCTTCAGTACCTACTGGCACCTTACAGGCCAGTACAGACCACCGTAGCTTCAGTACCTACTGGCACCTTACAGGCCAGTACAGGCCACCGTAGCTTCAGTACCTACTGGCACCTTACAGGCCAGTACAGACCACCGTAGCTTCAGTACCTACTGGCACCTTACAGGCCAGTACAGGCCACCGTAGCTTCAGTACCTAGTGGCACCCAACCCAGTCGCCAAAAGCATACGTTGACAGTGTACGTTTTCGTGAACACGGATTACGTCGCATTTCAACGTAAAATAGCGTGTTGTACCTACAGTATCCGCACGTGGCACTGTGGAGGTGCCTGAAGATAGCACAACCAATAAGGACATTTCATGGTTATAAAATACATAAATTGCTGGTTATAAAATACATAAATTAGAATTAAGGTGACGGTGATGCAGGGTTGCCAGCTTCGCGGTTTTCTCGCCAAATTGGGGTCGCGGGTGTAAACCTCAAAGACGCGGGTCGTGGTTTTCTTTTGTGCTTTCAAAACCCACCATAGAAACAGTTGGGGTGTAATATGTATTGCATAATCTTTATGAAAACTCAGTCAGAACAACACAGTTTCACTCCCAGAACGTCAAATAGCGACTGTCGGTAAGGGAACTTTAGCGTCAGTCACTGACGGAGATCGTCTCCGGCGATATTTGACATTCAGTGGTGTGTGGGCATCCGTCCTATTGGTTAGTTATTACTCCTGTATCAGAGCTATAGAGTAAACAACTCTATAAACAACTCTATGTTTACTCTATAGCTCTGATTCCTGCACCATGTTTCAATGACGTCAGGTTGCTAGGGGCTATGGCTGAAAGACGCCGTGACCGCCGGTATCAGCCGGAAGTACTGTCCTTACTGTACTATTGTTTATGTTGTAATGTCATAATATTGTTGACAATAAAGTTTGTTAAAAAAACTATTATTTTCCCACACCACAATGTATGTCCCACAATGTGAACTCCAAACAATTCATGTTTATCCAATTCATGGACAAACAAAGCAGCTGGAAACACATCTAAAAAACACTTGAAATAAAATGTAGCCTATATTTATATTTTTACAACATCAATCTCCCTATAATATGAACAAAATATGTTCAGGTTATACTTTCTCTCTTGAAAACGGGCAAAACACTAACCCTAACCCGGAAAATGAATTTAAAAAACTACAAATGTTCGGAAAATGCTATACACTTAAGTGTGCGGCGCCATGTTTTTTGTAGTTCTAAAGCCCTTTGCATATGGCACAGGCCTACTTTCTTTCAAAAGCATCTTGGTCAATTAAAAACAACTGTGTGTAAAAATTAGGGCCGGGACTTTAACGCGTTAATTAAGATTAATTAATTACACAATAATTAACGCGTTAAAAAAAATTGACGCATTTTAATCGCACTTATTTTTGAAATTCGCCGTTTTGAAGACAAAATGTACCACTTGTGTGATTCGTGGAGATCCGTTGAGAAATGTTTTTTAGGGGGGGGGGGCACGACAAGCGGGCACACTCCCGTGGAACTGACGCTTCCGTGCTCGTCGAACGCATGCGCGCTCGTGGGAGCCGTTGGAAGAGTTGAGAACTGTTTCCATCTTTTTGACGCGGCGGTTGAAAAATCTGAATTGCGCTCCTCCGCCCGTCACTTCACACGGGGAGCGCAATGTGAAGCCGCGCGGCCAGCCGACAGTGCGAGCGGAAAGTCTTTAAAGAGCCGGACGCGTATTGTCCTCCTTTTTGAGAGCGCAATAGTAACACACTGCGCCCCCCCCCCGCCGGTCGTAGGTCCGCGGTGTGTTAATATTGCGTGCACCCCCCCCCCCCCCCCGTCGGCCGGAGTGTTACAATCGCGCGCGCCCCCCCCCCCCCCCCACCTCCCGTTGGCCGTAGGTCCGCGGTGTGTTACTATTGCGCGCGCCTCCCAAGCTGAGGTATTGTGGTGTTTAGACTTGGCAACAAAACACCACTCGTTCCGTTCCAGCGACGGCATTGGAGAGCTCTTTCAACATATGTTCCCAGACTCCGAGATAGCCAAATCCTTTGCTTTAGGCAAGGATAAGACCTCTTACATTATCAAATTTGGTATTGCGCCATATTTCAAGAAAACTGGTGAAGGCCATAAACAATGCCGGGCCGTTCGTCCTAATGTTTGACGAGAGCCTCAACCAATCCTCCAAAAAAAAAACAGATGGATATTAATATTTGTTTTTTGGAGGATGGTTGTGTCAGGTGTCTCTCTCTCTCTGTGTTGGCCAGTTGTTGTGTCCAGTGTCCAGTGAAGTATAATTACCTCATTTACTCGTCACTTTACTTCACACTTTACGCTGCTACAGTTGCAGCTTGAAGTCGTGCTGGTAGTAAAAAATATTGTGAAGGTAGTAAAAAAAGGTAGTAAAAGGTAGTAATTCAACTTAAGAATTTCTGTATACACCCTGGTTCATGAGTTCAGACAACAACAAACCACAGTGAACATGAACAAAGTAGCTGATGAGACCGCTTTGGTTGGCCCCGTGGATGGGAAATTTTGTTACAAAAAACGAACAGATGGAAGCGTCGATAAGAGCATGGTTGTGTGCAAGCTATGCAACAAGGAATTCGCATATCACCGCAGCACATCGAGCCTGAAGTATAGGGTGGCCATTCGTCCAGCTTTAGGCCGGACTGTCCAGTTTTTGTGTTATTATCGTGCGCACCCCACCCCCATCAGCCGTAGGTCCGAGGCGCGCACCCACCCCCACCCCCACGGGCTGAGGTGTCCTCCTTTTCAACAACTCATAAATGGTCACCCTACTCAAGTATCACCTCAATGCAAAACATATAGCAGCTAGCGTGGACGCTAGTGTGGTAGCTAGCGTGGACGTTAGCCCGACTCCGAGAAACCAGCTGTTGGTAAATCAACAAAGTCTGTTATGGCCTCTGAAGCAACAGAGAGATGTTTTCTAATAGTCAGGGTTTCCAATGTTCTGAATGTACTTGAAAGTATTGTGTTTTACTTAAAAAAACAAAGTATTATAGTTTACAGAAGGTCTACCTACCTATAGGCTACCTGAATCTCTGAAATGTACTATATTTCTAAATATGCTATTGCTACACTTAATGGCAAAAATTGCACTGGGCCCAGTTTCCCGATAACGATGTACGATCCATCTTACGAGCCATCTTACGAATCATCTTTCGAACGATTGTTATTTTTTTCCGTGCGTTTCCCGAAACTCCTCTTAACATGAACGCGCGTGCACAGATCTAACGATCGATCGTAGCCTTGTAACTGTCCACTGACACGGTGCTGAAATACATATTATACCGTGGTCTGGGTGAATACTCGATTCTGATTGGCTGGAGGGTGTAGGTTGAAAAGTACACCTACGAAAGACGTTGACGCTATTAAGACGCTATGGCCACGTTGCAGACAACGCCTGCATACAGGATATATTAAATAGTCTGCTCGACTTAAAAAAACCCAAAAAACCTCACGATTTTAACTCTAAAACACATTCAAGTATTATTTATTGATTCAATATTTATTTATTTCGTAAGTGACCATGGTATAAGCGGGATAATGCCCTTCGAGGTGTCCATTAACAGAACCGTCCTCCGCGGTTCACGCCTCCGCGTCGTCCATTCATTTCTGTTAATATTTAATCAATTAATAATACTTTAATGTGTTTTAGAGTTACAATCGTGAGGTTTTTTTTATTGTTATAAGTCGCGCAGACTATTTCATATCTCCCGTATGCAGGCGTTGCCAAGCAACGTGGCCATAGCGTCTTCATAGCGTCAACGTCTTTCCTAGGTGTACATCAAAGATAAGATTATAGAGCTCCGCTCTATAATCTTCAGCCAATCAGAATGGAGTATTCACCCAGACCATGGTATAACATAGACTAAGCTATATAGCCTATCGTAACTTTAGCGTCACCAGCTGGACACTCAGTGGTATTGGATGTGTTAAGACGCTCGTAGCGCTACGAGGACCCCTGGAGCTCTCGTTAGCTACGAGCGTCTTAACGACGGTCGTTACGCAACGATGCTTTCGGGAAACGGTGTGAAACCTGTCTGATGGTCGTACGACAAACTTAACGAACCACTTAGGCTAACGACGCTTTCGGGAAACTGGGCCCAGGTCTGTTGGACTTGAACAAAAATAAACAATATTTTTGTTGCTTAAGTTTATGTATTCAGTCATGATTCAATGGTATACTAAAAATCCATGTGACAAAAATTACTTCTCACTGTTCTCAGGTCAAATATTTGTATGCGATTAATTTCGATTAATTAATTACAAAGCCTCTAATTAATTAGATTAATTTTTTTAATCGAGTCCCGGCCCTAGTAAAAATGTAACTACACACAGACATACATTCGCATTACCATATTATGTACTATTGGTTCATCCAGGGCAATCCTGTCAGCCCTGGGGAAGGGAACACAATGGCTTTAAATGGTCATATTAAGTCATATGGAAATATTTATATGAAACATTAAGTAGTTTAAGGGGTAAATGGGGTCTAAACTGCTCCAAATTGAAAAGCATGACTAAGGATAAGGTCACCATCAATATGTTGAACACATTTTGCCACTAAATATCCCTTAAAATATGTTTTAGTGATTGTATCCATCTTGGCTCTATATAGGCTGTGAGAAAGTACACATCAGTAAGTGCCTTGGCAGTGAGCAAGATAAAAATGAAACTTTGTTGTAGGATGACAATGAAGACACCGTTGGAAAGGTCTTGATCTGCAGAGTACAGATATGCCACTATGACCATTCTGGGTCGTTCCTGCTCCTCAGGAATGCCCTTTGAACCTTGAACCTAAGGCTCTTTTAAAGGCTTACAGAAAAGCAACACAATGTGATACAAACATGCGGAAAACATTTTTGGAAAGCTCTTGACTTCTTCTATCATGGCCTTTGTGGCCTTTGCCAAACCATCAGGGGGTGCTACTGGGTAGGGTCAAAACCAGATTTCACCCAATTAACAATAGTAAAAATGAAATCTGACCAAATAAATGTGCTCCCCAGTCCCTAAAACATATAATACACTTGCGAAGTTCCTTGACACATTTTCACATAATAGGGAAAACTTTAACTAAACATTTTAGAACTACAAAAAACATGGCACCGCACACTTCAGTGTATTGGTGCGTTCCATTTGTCTACCCGACTCGATCTGCGAGTCGGATTTCCGAGTTACGAACCGGAAGTTGCAAATAGAACGCCCCCGAGGTCGGAAATACGACTCGTCAACTCGTCTGAACTCAGAGGACCCCGAGTTCAGTAACAAAGATGGCTACTCCGAACTGGCTAGAGACGCTCCATGTTGCCATGACAACAATGCCGATTCTTGAGCAGAAAGCAGAGCAGTAGCCTAATGTTATCAAAACGGAATATTCAGATATCAAACTGGGAAATACGATTGTGTAATATGTGGGTGCACCGTTAACGAGATAATCACTATAAACGTTACGAAACGTCCAAACTGCCTATTGCAACCAAGCATATTGTGAAATCTTGGGTAATTTCTCTGTGATCAATGTGTCTATATTTAATTAACGTTTAAACACAGAATGATACTGCAAGTCGCGATTACGAGACAAATGGAACGCACCATATTGCATTTTCCGAACGTTTGTAGTTTTTAAAATTCATTTTCCGGGTTAGGGTTAGCGTTTTGCCCATTTTTCAAGAGAGAAAGTATAACCTGATCCTATTTTGTTGATATTATAGGGAGATTGATGTTGTAAAAATATAAATATAGGCTACATTTTATTTCAAGTGGTTTTTTTAGACGTGTTTCCAGCTGCTTTGTTTGTCCATGAATTGGACAAACATGAATTGTTTGGAGTTCACATTGTGGGACATACATTGTGGTGTGGGACAATAATAGTTGTTGTTGTTTTTTTAACAAACTTTATTGTCAACAATATTATGACATTACAACATAAACAATAGTACAGTAAGGACAGTACTTCCGGCTGATACCGGCGGTCACGGCGTCTTTCAGCCGTAGCCCCTAGCAACCTTACGTCATTGAAACATGGTGCAGGAATCAGAGCTATAGAGTAAACATAGAGTTGTTTATAGAGTTGTTTACTCTATAGCTCTGATACAGGAGTAATAACTAACCAATAGGACGGATGCCCACACACCACTGAACGTCAAATATCGCTGGAGACGATCTCCGTCAGTGACTGACGCTAAAGTGCCCTTACCGACAGTCGCTATTTGACGTTCTGGGAGTGAAACTGTGTTGTTCTGACTGAGTTTTCATAAAGATTATGCAATACATATTACACCCATACAACATACAACTGTTTCTGTGGTGGGTTTTGAAAGCACAAAAGAAAACCGTGACCCCCATCTTTGAGGTTTACACCCATGACTCCGTTTTCAAAACAGCCCAATTTGGCGAGAAAACCGTGAAGCTGGCAACCCTGCATCACCGTCACCTTAATTCAAATGTATGTATTTTATAACCAGCAATTTATGTATTTTATAACCATGAAATGTCCTTGTTGGTTGTGCTTTCTTCAGGCGCCTCCACAGTGCCACGCGCGGATACTGTAGGTACAACACGCTATTTTACGTTGAAATGTGACGTAATCCGTGTTCACGAAAACGTACACTGTCAACGTATGCTTTTGGCGACTGGGTTGTGGCACCTTACAGGCCAGTACAGGCCATCGTAGCTTCTCCTACGTCGTTGGAAAGGGAGCGGTGGGGGGGGGGGGGGGGTATTCAGTTTGTTGTAATCTGCAATCTCACCGCTAGATGCCACTAAATTGTACACATTGTACCTTTAACTTGATCAAAATGATAAACACAAATCTGTATTTGAATGAATGTCTTCTTGGTATTCAGACAATAATAAAATAATTCTTCTGAAATTATTAAAGGGATCTCTTACTATTTGACTGTCACTGGTTGATTGCTATTTGGTATTTTGCTATATGGTCTGTTTGCTATTTTAAATGCATTCAGTAGTTTGTGTACTAGCAGCTTATCGCCACTAGAGGGCAGAGTCCGTGCAGGAAAAGTCACACTTAGTGAAGGTTTTTATGTAACCTGGCCTTTTCCCCCTGACTTATATTAAATGTTGATGAGCCATTACAAGCCAGTCAAAATCAAAGTCAAAATCTACCCTCTAGTGACATCACAAGTGGGAGTGTCGACCCAGATGTATGATGGATAGATCAGCCTACCAGTTGGTACAGTCCAGTGGGTAGGCTGGTAGGCCAATCTATCCTTTATACATCTGGGTGGACACTCCCACTTGTGTCACTAGAGGATAGATTTTGACTTTGATTTTGACTGGCTTGTAATGGCTAATCACCATCACACCCGGTGGTAAAATAGATCACATGTGAAAAGGTGGAGCATATTAGCTGTTAATGATGCACATTTAAAAAACGTCAACTATTTAAAACTAACTGGCTAATAGTCATGAAGCAAAATGTAAGTGTTTGACTCCCAGGGAAAAGTGGGCCTACTGGGTTCGATACCCAGTGTCCGCAGCCTATTGAGATGATTAGAAGTAAATGAAAATAGTTGAAGTAAACAACTGAAGCCTACAACAAGAACCAAAACACCAAACTCATTTAATTCCACATTTCCCCTCTAATGTAGGCTATTTCTTTACTCCCGGGCGTGGCGGAGAACACAATGGGTGAGCGCCGCTTCCTGTGACAAATGAGGGAAAAACTTCAAAAAAATCCCAGAGCAATTAACAAATCAGCGTCCGGCAGGACGGTGTGACAGAGTGCACACATCAGCGCACGACAGCGCTGCATCCGTTATGCTTTCAGCGGGCCGAGATCTAAATTAGAGAACCAATTAACTCTGCTAATAGCCCCTTCCCGTTTCATCTGCAAGACAATGGGCTTGAAGAGGAAGCTCTCACAATATCCTCTTTCTGCGCTAGCCTCCTTGTTTCCCCTTCAATTAGCCCGGCGCTTTCTGTGATTAAGTACCTATAATTATTTTTCAATTAAGGCTTTGATCTGCTGTGTGCATGTGTACACTTTCCTCGGCGCGGCGGGAAGAATGCGCAGGGAAGCGGTGGATTTGTTCGCCAGTGTTTGCTGCGGGAGGAATTAAAGTCTCGCGGCTCCGCCGGGAGAGACGGTAGTCCCAGCGGAAACAGGAAACCGGGCAGAAGCGGGAAAAAGTAAAAACTACAGACTTGCTGTGTTTGTGTTTCCTTGCCCAGTTGACCGTTTCTCAGCTTCCTCCCAGGCGAGATGACAGCGGCGGTAGCCATGACGGCCGCTCAGTTATAGTTTAAATGTAGATGCTACTGATTGACCTTAATGACAATGAGTTGTTTTAGGAGTGTGTGTCACTGTGTGTGTGTGTAAGTTATTTTGTGTCTTATGTTGACCACCTTCTGTGAATACATTACAATGCAATATAGTACAATACAGAATCATTTTATTCTTTTTTTATCTAAGATATCTAAACCATTATTGTCACCTACATGAGGTGTTTAATAACTTTTATTTCTTAATCTTGACTCTTCTATATGTATGCATATAAGCTAGGATTTATTTGCTGACCCTCCAGATTTTAACAACATTGTTGTTTCAAAACCTTGACTGTGCTAGCTATCAGTCCACTGTGCTAGCTAACTAGCATTTCACTGTGCTAGCTAGCTAGCTGTCTACTGTGCTAACTATCTATCAGTCCACTGGGCTAGCTCGCTATCATTTGACTGAGAGACAGTAATTAACGGCTGTACTGTAATTAAAAGACTAGGGG
The DNA here is from genome assembly GCA_030340625.1 of Merluccius polli. NCBI lineage: Eukaryota > Metazoa > Chordata > Actinopteri > Gadiformes > Merlucciidae > Merluccius > Merluccius polli. The sequence continues at coordinate 116,304 of JAOPHQ010004585.1, forward strand.
CCTCTTAGGGGCCGGAGGCTCCTAATGAGTTGTGACATTCTGGAGGCTCCACCCACACCTCCAATCTCCACCAACCAGACAGAGCAAGACAGATGGATCTGACGCTCTTATTGGTCCAGATGAATCAGACCCCCTCATTGGCCCAGATGCTCAATCCAGCAAAAAATAAGAAATAATGAAACCAAGGGCTTTATGGAATAAATACAAAAAATAAAATAAATGGATCGGGAAGTATGTGTGTGTGTGTGTGCGTGTGTGAGTGTGCACGTGTGTGAAACATTTAGTGTGACCTCGTGGGCCGGCCATCCATCAGAGCACCGCCTCATTATTCTAACTAGCCACTTCCTTTCTCCGCCTGCGAGACGCCATCAGCTGCAATCTGCATGCCAATTATGGGCCAGACCCCCTGATACCAGCATGGAAAATGATCTGTCAAAAGAGAAAAAAGGGAGGAGGAGGAGAAGGGGGGAGAGAGAGAAGGGAAAAAGGCTTGTGCATGATACACCTCCCCTCTCCCTCCACCCCCTCCTCTTCCTCCTCCTCTTCCTCCTCTATCCCCCCTTTCCACTCCTCTGTCCCCCCTGTTCGCGGGTGACAGGGCTTCCTAGGAAATTAATCTATGGAAAGGAGAAGAAAAAAAATTATAAATGTAGCTATTCTCCCGCTCGGGCCGTTCGGTTGTGGGGGTCCGGAGGGCAGGGGGAAGTGGAGCTGGTGATAATTGCCAGGGAGGGTGAGAGGAGGGGGTGTAGGATAGAGGGTGTAGCGGGGTGCTGGATAACAAAGGGACACTCTGGCTGAATGTTAGACTAAGGGCAAGAGGGCCGGTCATACCGTTTCGCCTTCCAGGTATTCTCCTCTTCTTCTTCCTCTTCATCTTCCTCCTCCTCGTCTCGTTTATTTCCTCATCGAATTACAGATAAGGCGGACGATCATCGCGGCCTGATCTCTTAACCACCTAACTCTTATTTAACGTCAGAGGTCGCAATCACGTACGCAGAGGTATCGAACCCTGTGCTGTGGATCACATCCCATCACATTCTGCACTGCAATATACAGTATGTTTCATACTTATATTAGCATTTCTGTTGCAGTCCGGGTAATGAAGTCATCCTGGTACGAGCGCCTGACTCCAACTGACTTAACATAACCAATCAGATCGGCAGACAAAAGGGTTTCACGGTGAAAACACGAACGCAGAGCAAAGTTACACTCCGTCGTCTGGGCCGGACAAATCCTGCTGTTGTTCTTCCTCTTCAGACCATGAGGCAACACTTCTGTGGGAACGACAACGTAGAGAAAAACAAAACATAAAACACCCCGCTCCTCATACTGCTCCTCTTCCTCCCAGAGAAGAAAGAGCTCAGAAGGCTGGGAACAGCGGCTTTCACGCACAAGAGGGGCGAAGAATTGGTTTTCCCTCTGTCTGCCTTTGTGCCGCGTGTGTGTGTGTGTGTGTGCTTTGATTAAAGACACAAGATTCTTTAAGCACATTAGGGCCATTTTTTCCAATTGTCTCCCAGCCTCGTCCGTATCCTCCCTCACAGAAGATGGAGCCGTGCTCACCCTCGTCCCTCTCCTCTATCACTCTGAGCAGGCCCAGTGGAGCCGTAAGAGGCAGAGGAGCAGAGAATTATGATCTCTTGGAAGAGAGGAGGAGAGCAGAGGAGAGAAGGCGACAGTCGGTGTATTATCGACGAGGAGGCAGAGGAGGACACAAAGAACAGACCATGTAGTCTGGTGTTCAGTCGGTCCACTGCATCCTACGTGTTTTAGTGTTTCAGGAAACCAAAGGCAACATGTATGCACTATGCACACATTCCAGAGGAACAATAAACTAAGCAACGCCTGGGTTTCCCTGAGTTGAACTCTCTTGTGTTACATTATTCTGGTGTTGCCGCGGCCATGCGACAGTTCTGTATCCGCTGTTCAACCGCACGCTGAGCCTGTGGAAAATCAACATTGCATTAAACATTCGATTTGCAATTATCCCCATCCGGAGGTCCAGCAGCAGAATGCAGTGAACAAAACTACAGTTTCAATATTCACAGAGCGCAGAGAGCAACTTGGTTAGCATATGTAGCAGCCCAACAGCGGCCGGGTCAGCCGGTCGTCATACCCTAGAGTAATAATTAAGAATCCTGTCGCGCGGTCGTCAGTACTCAATTACACCTCTCGTTGGCTGGGGCGCTCCATGTGACTGCGAGCGATGTGGAGACACTGGAGTTGTCATCAGAGATGAGGAAAGAGAGGGAATGAGTGAAGGGGAGATTATTGTGGAGTGGGGATTTCGAACAGGGTTGGAAATCCCGTGTCAGGAGGTGAACGCTGAATGCGAGTGACCGAACGCTCCCAGAAAACATGAAACTATTATTTCCGATTAACACAGAACGGAGACTTTGGTGGTGCGTTAATTGGAAGCTTTGGCTCACACCACTTTTCCAATTACTTTCATGCTCGCCTACGGTTAATGCTGTCACAATGGACAGTAAGAAGACGACTCGCAGACCAAGTGTTCTGCATGCGATGAGCGTGATATTCTCATCTCTTCGTTGTCTTCTGGAGAATTATGGAGTTTGTAATGCAGTTGAGTGACATGACAAGCGGCCATTGTTATAGAAACAAACTCTAAAATCACTAAAATACATGTTTCTAATTTAAATAAAAGTCCTAGAATGGAGCCTTGTGGGACACCTTTTAGAAATTACCTAATGTGCCATCAGAATGGTACTTATTGAAGTTATCTTATCTTCAGGCTACTTTCTAATGAAAAGAAGAAACGATCAGTAGACACAGTCAGAACAATAATATTTAATATTAGTAAATAAATACAGATTGTGCTACTATGTCTAGGACTGAAGCTTGATTAGCATTTAGCTTAAACATGCTTATTTGTCATTCAAATCATTTAGATAGATAAGATAGGTACGTTCAAACAACAAGATTGATGATAGGTCCTCTGGTATCTTCCAGCTGAAAGTCTTTCAACACTTCAACCATGGGGGGGGGGGGGGGGGGGGGGGGGGGGCTGTGAGAATTAGCAGATTCCACACTTTCCTTCAAACAGAACCAACTGCTGCTTAATATTCACTGGAAGCATGTTTCTTCTCACTCTGCTAACGCACACTTTTGCAAACTGACAGCACACACAAGTGTCTTCCTTACTCTGGGTGCAATTCTCTCCAGGCTTCAGCCCAGGTATCCATTGTACCTTCAACATAATCCCTTTTTTGAGTTCCAGTGGATTACAGTTGCAGAAATAGTGCTGCGCAAAGTGTACAGAAGTACAATCGCTGCACAAAGGAGGAGTAATAAAGACGATCACGTGCTCCCGGCTCCAGCTCGCTCCCTTGACCACTTCAAAAGAAAGACGGTATTGATTTCATAGGTTTTTTTGTGCAGCTTTTATTCATTTCTTTTCGGTTGAGTTTTGTGAGAATTATGATCTTGTTCAGCAATTGAGAGGCTGGCATCCATGCAGCCATATCCTGTATATTCCAACCTTGGAGCAACCACAGGTTGAATCTTCAGGGGTTTTTGTGTCAGAAAGGTGTGAACTAATAGGCCTACACTAAAAGGTGGAAGGAGTTCAGTACAGAGAGAGCTTTCACTCGCTGAGCCACTCAACCTTGTCTAAAGGCATGCTGGTAATTTACACAACGCTAGCGCTCTGCTGTTGATCTCAGAAGGGCTGGACGTACTTTCAACACTCATAATACCCATCTTAAAAGCTGTTTACATGGACTGACCTTTACATTTGAAGGATAATATTCAATAAAAGGTACAAACATTTCACAGAGCAGTGAGCAGAAAGCAGAATTGTATTAGGTTTATTGACTATTGAAAACTAAACTTCTTAATCACTGTTTAAAGATTATAGTGCCAAGAGGAGAACATTGAGGAGCAAGAAGGAGAGAGAGAGAGAGTAAGAGAGAGAGAGAGGAGAAGAGAACATTGAGGAGCAAGAAGGAGAGAGAGAGAGCGAGAGAGAGAGAGAGAGGAGAAGAGAACATTGAGGAGCAGGAAGAGAGAGCGAGAGACGGAGTTCTGAATCGCTCCCTCAGCACCATGACGATCCGGCCAAAACCAGATTTCATCACTCGTTGAATTAAAGTGTGATTTCGGTCGACTCAGCACGGCGATATTAGACGAGTTCCCTTCCCGGTTTGGACAGGCCAGGGGAACGTATGCAAATGTGTACAAAACTCACAGCCTGGAAACCGCAGCTTGACACTGATTTGTGTTTGATTTATTTAATTTCTTCCTTTTTTTTCTTCTATTTGACCAATTCTCATATTCAACCCTCATATTCAGTTTGGACGCGGTCTCTGTGGAATCACGCTTGCAGAAGCGGGGAGAAAAAAAGAAATTAAAATCCATCAGCTAATGTGTCGCTTGGTAATGAAATAAGAATCTGACACACGGCCATTGAAATGCAAAAGAGGTGTCCTGGTGTTACCCTGGCCATTTATCATAAAGCGGGAGAATTTCTACTTAATATACATGAGGTACAGTGAATTATTACACGGCGCGCCGTTATAACAAACTTCTCAAAGTGCGCAGACAAAGGGGTCGAGTATATTATTTTCCTTTATGTCACTTGGACGGATCAGCTAAATGGTTTTTCTCAAGTTGGGGAATTTCACACTTTCTTCGAACGTGTTTTATACTTTGTCCTATTTTGCACAATACGGTCTTTTTCTAGCCTGTGTTCAGCGCTCTGAGGAGGGAGAGGGGGAGGGTTGGGGGGTGTCAGTTGCTCGTTGAGAACCTTTAATTCATCTCTGCCAAGGGGACGTCTCTGGTTTTCTTCTCTGCTGTTCCTAAAGCTATCTCCTGCTTTTTGAACAACTGTTTTTTTTCTAGAAAGTGCCCTGTTTCTCAACAACAACATCAACAACTCCTAGAAACCCAATAGAGGAATGTTTTTGTGACTTGGATAATGATTCATTATGACTGGGTAATCTTGTGATTGCACCCGGTTAAAGGAAATAAATGTACACTTGAGGAAAGGCATGATTGATACGTAGGCCTACAGTGCTAAAGGAGTGTCGTCATAAAATAATTCTCCACCACACCGAGTGTGATCGATAGACAGAGCCCAGCGACAACCTAGAACAGTCTGTGTGTCTGTCAGCCCAATGACTAATGAAATAATGTTTAAGGTCTATCGCGACGGCTCCATTTCGTGTTTACGTTGCTGACATTTGCCGCTACGATCACGCTCTAACACGCGCCAACACATCTCTTTCCCAAAAAAAGCCCACTACATTCAGGTGATAATTGAGTTTGCAATGCTACATTTTATAAAGATTCAGTGGTATAACTGATAAATGTGAACCTTGACACAGTTGAAGTAGAGACGGTGGTTTCTGCCGAGTCATCATTCTTTCATTTGTTCGTTTGAAGAGCGCTAATCTCTAATCAAAGAGTCGGTTGAAGCGGTGCTCCCGGTCCTCGTCAAACGGCCCGGGGTCATGCTAATGTATTCTCACTTCCGTGCCGCCAGTTCCGCCACAGACTGATGGCTGTCACATCAGCCTGTGATATATGCGGCTCGTCATAACGGATAATTGATACGACACGTTTGCAACGTGGGCCGCCATAATGCCATTATCATATTGCCAAATGTGTTTAGTTCTCCTCTGAGACTCCCCAACAAATCAGCGTGTCTTGACACCGGCCAGGGCCAAAGATTAATGATAAACATGACAGCGACAAATTAAACTCGACGGAAGTTTGCATGTAAAAGAAAAAAAACACACACACACACACTCTGAATATCCCGGAGCTCAATAGAGGGAGGATATTTGCATGGTAATCTGTTTCCTGCTCTGGAGCGGTTCTCACAGAAACAGCAGAGTTTACTGTTTTATCAGACAGGATGTTGTGCGCTTTAATATATGATATATAATATGAGCCATTTTGTACCATTTTGTACCTTCTGCGACTGTACTTCCCATTAGTTTTAGGAGATTTTTAAATGTTATATTTTAAAACACTTCATGTTGATTATTATGTACACCATTTTTTAAAAAAATATAATCAGTTAATTAAAAATACTAGGTTGTTAGCAAATGCTAGGTCATTAGTCAGCGCTAGGCCAGTAGCGAGCGCTAGGTCATTAGCCAGCGCTCGCTGGCTAATGACCACCGCTCCTCCTGTATCTCCACCTGAGGCCGTCGAGGTGGAGGGTCTTCTGCTCTGCTCGCTGCTTCGTGCCCCGTGACGCCGGCCCCAGCTGATTAAAATATCCACACCGGGCCCTCCATTTCTATTAGTGGTTCAGTGGAGCGGGCCGGGCTCTGCTAGGACTGGGGATGACAGCAGCCTTTTGTTTTCCGGTGAATCATCCTAAAGGTAGGCATCCTATCCGGAAGGTACCAGCTACCAACCCCAACTGTCCATAATGTCTGCATTTATTTTTTCCTTTACATTCTACAACTGTTATTGTGTATGTAGATGTATTTTCTGTATGTATTTTAGTGTAATTCTAATTAAATGTTGCTCTTTTTAATTACCATTACTGTCCTATACATTCTGATGTGATGTACATGACGTATATTTTATCTTATTAGCTTATCTGCACATCTGATAATAGAAAAAAGATAGAGGTAATCTAAATGCAGGCCTGTTATGGAAAAATACATTTGCTTAAAAAACAGCCTTTCAGATATTTTGTTTTCTCAAAGTCAAATACTACAAATTAACTACAAAATAATACACTCTTCCTACACTTTATTCTCAATACTCTCCATAGGGCATCTGGTGGCATCAGTGTCCCTAGTGTAGCCCTTCCTGACCAGGTGTATCTCTACGTTAACTTTGAAGTCACAGGGCTGATGTACTTTCTCCACCAACTAGGAGCCTAGCCTTCCCCGGTGGAAAACGGCGCAAAGGGCTGCGGTGGAATTGAGCCGCAAGTCATTCTCCAGCGGAACCGTCTCAACTTCTACGTGATATTCCCTTTGTGTGGTGAGAAAGGGGCTTTTGAAATGCATTAGCGATACACTCTCTGAAGAAAGCCCAAGCAGGGATTTGAAATACAGCAAGGAGAGGAAAAAAATGGAGCAGAAAAATGGGACACTGGAATCCTTTTTTTAAAGATCCTCCCAGCCTCCTTCACATCTCTCCTTTATTGTGCGCTGACAACTTGATACTGCAAAGTTAGATATAAATATATATATATATATATATATATATATATATGTGAATATATCCCGTCCTCCTTTAAAACCGCTTTCCCTTTCTCAGTGCCGTGGCTAATTTGTTTTTAGGTTCCATAAAACAGTCTTTTCTTATTCCCGAGCGGCGGGGTATGCGGTGGAAAATCTCTCCCATAATATATCGTTAAAAGCACATTACTCTGTGCCATACAGCGTTAAGAGTTAAGAACACAGTTAATATTCACAGCTGGAGAAAGAAGGGGAGAAAACGGAGAAGAAAAGGAAGAGGGGGATTGTGCAGACGAATAAAACACCCCCCACCCACGTACTGCACACTCCCTCTCTCCGCCACACTCGAACAATCGCTGCTCACAATCCTATCCTTAAACCCTGGGAGCAACATAAAAGAGTTTGAGAATATAGGGATAAGCCCTTTCAGCTATTCTAAGTCTTAAGGCCGCCTTGCGCTCGCAGTGCTAGCAGTGCTGTTGCCACTCTAAATAGATATTACAATGATTCAGGAACAATGCTCTGGCAGATTCCCCCAGACACAAAAATACACATATGTGTCTATGTGGTGAAAAGGAGGCAAACATTAGCACTGTGTGACAATACAAGCCTCTCTGAAGGAGAAGGGGAGAGAGCGAGATTAATGTCTCGGAGGGAGAAAAGACGAGATTGCTCTTTGGGTGTTGTTGTTGCTGCCACTGGGAGATGCTTTGGGTGTCTTAAACGCCCCCAGCACCCACCACCCCCAACCCCGCAATACAATGCCTGGGTGCTGATAGGACCAGCTGACACGGGGTCACCTCCCCTCCCAGACACAATGAAACAAGCCCCGGCACTGGGAGACCACGTCCACAAAACAAACGCACCCAGACTAAGCACTAGAGAAGTCTGTGTGCTGGCCAGAATCTGGCCTTGTAAAGTACATCTTCATCCAGGGGTCGTGACACCATGTGTAATAATACGCTGCTATAGTACTAATACTGTGTATACTGTAATAGTATTAGCAGAGGGGGGCTTCGAGGTATTTAAACTATCTACACAGTTCAATATATACAAAGATATAATTATGATACAATGTACTGATCTGTAGTGTGTTACACAACAGTATTACAATACTAAGATAGTGTTTACTGGTGTAATGATTTACCAGTATGATTTAAGATGAGATGTTTTTATTTATTTAATAATCTCAGACAGGAATTTAGATTGTGTTTACCAGTATATGACTTGTCTTGTTCTGTTTACCAGTGTTCACCAGTAAGATTTGTGTTGTGTTTACTAGTATGACCTCCTACCATATGGCTTACCAATATATTACCAGTAGGACTGCTGGTGTCTGGGTGCTGGTATCGTGCTGAGACGCTACTACAGTATCTGTGTGTGTTCATTTTAAACGAGGTGAGGATAAGCAGCGGCATTTTTTTTTTTTTTGGCACCACTTAAGCTTTCGTGAGGGGCCCGGGGCTCCGGAGCAACAGCGACCCTTGTGTCTCCTCCACCAATCCAAGATTAGCCTGTCTTCTCTGCTCCTAATCCAGCCGCACAGACCCTGCATCCCCACTCCCTAACACCTCTCCACAATTACAGGACCCGTAATCCCCCGCCTGCCTCCTTCTTCTGCGGCGCTTTAGGAGGGGAGAGATCAGGGCCTCCTCCTCCTCCTCTTCGTTGTCGTCCTCCTCTACCACCTCCTCCTTTTCACCCACCTCTTCATAGTCCTCTTCCTCCTCCACCTCGTCCTCTTCCTCCTCCACCTCCTCCTCTTTGTACTCCTTGTCCTTCACCTCCTCCTCTTCCTCCTCCTCTTTGTCATTCACTTCTCCTCCTCTTGCCCCCTCCCCCCTCGCACCCTGCAGGGTTAGAGATGATCTGCTCCTACTGTACTCGACTAAATGTCTTCGCTTGTAGCTCAGGTCAGCCTGTGCAGATGAGGAGGGGTTTGCCAGGGGCCCCGGCTCTGATTGTGCTCAGGGGCCGACAGGGTCGAGACGGATATGTAAAGCATCGCTCGCGGGAGGCGGCGAGGCGTCTTTTGACGGATAGGTGGCTCAAGATTTTCCACCGCTACTCGATCAAGAGAGCCGAAGGAAAGCCCTTCTCCGGCTTGACTTGAAGACAACTGGAACCAAATGAACTTATTCAGTAGCTCTTCATCTAACCCACTTCTGATGGTTTTTGTTGTTCCAACAGAATGAACAACAGCGGTCTTTTTCCACTCAAAGCGGCGGTTCTTTACCAACAGGGGATGAATCAAGTGCTTGCTTAGCGTAGCTTAGCGTAGCTTGGCTGCCTTCGTTCTCTCAATGTTTTCAGCATTTGTTTGCGTGCCTTCAGGGCCGTGCTTTCTCTCGCTGCTCCCTCTCTGCATTCTTTCTGTGCTTTCCAGCCTCATATAGATTATAACTTTTTAATGTTTATATCAAAACCAAAATGGACTTCAATAGATCAATACGTCATTGGGTGCACGTCATTGGGTGGTGTGTGTGTTTGTATATACAGTATGTGTGTGTGTTTGGTGGGGGGGGGCACTAAATCTGACAGATGTTACAATTCAGACACTCCTTTCATTCTCTTTCAGGCGTACACAATAGCATATCGAAAGGAATTTCAAAAGCTGTCTTAAATTGATTTAAGTTAGCTTCTCTCGTCACAAAGCACTGCGTTCACAAGTATCACAATGTTGACTGGCAAGGAAGAAAGAGAGAGAGATGGACCAAGAGCATGCGCGCAAGAGAGAGAGGGAGAGAGAGAGACTAGCCTCAAGCAGTCGAGTCCATTGTGGGTCTTAAACCCAAAGCTTTGGGTTTCTAAAAGAGACTAGGCCTGGACAAAATAGCTCAGAAGTCTTTTGAGAAGATGTTTTTTTATCTTTCTTTCTGAGCTGGAGATAGTGAGCACGGAGAATAAACAAGTTTCTTTCACAGACGGCGAACATGAAGGCAGCGGAAAGGCAGAACTGCCCCACTGGTAGAGAAATCAAGGGAGAGAGAAGGGCATCCAACTATCTGAGCATCAAACGCACGACCGATTCACAATCAGCACAAAAAGAAGATGGCACTTGTGCATAATATAGCGATTGACATAACATTACTCCAGCACCGGGAAAGAAATGGGCTCAGAATGGAGTCTTTTATGTTCGGAAAATACGATACGATTAGAGCCTTTTGATGCTGGGAGCTACTAATATTATTTTTTTTACTTTCCGGCATCAAAAGGTGAGATCTTACGGGTTCTCCTTTCTTTCCCATTTCCACTGTTCCACCCTATCGGCCCGATATCTGCGGAAAATATTACCGCGCCGCATAACGAAATTAATCTGCGGGAGCACAATTGAGTTGAAACCTCCGGTGCCCTCGCTACTCGCTACGGGGAAAGGCGGCCGTGCTTGCGTTTTCATTCAGCCTCATCTGTTCCATTTAGTCAACACGATTCTCGGGAGTTTGGCGGTGATAATCCACTCTGCCTCTGTTTAAAAAGATAGGATGGCGGCCGTGGAAACAAAAAAAAACGCTGCGTCCTCAATTATGGCGGACGTGGACGGGGGGAAGGGGAGCGATGCAGGAAGTTGAGGAGTGAAGTTCGTACATTCACTGGTGACGTGTTTGGGAAACACGTCAGTTTTCCTATGGAGGAAGCGATGGGTCAGATTCAGGGACGGTTTGCGAGCAGATCACACACTTCTCATTTAAAGTACAACTACTTTGACCCACATGACGTCAACGTGCCGACCAATAGATTTGCAGTATGGATGGCGGGATTCTGTTTTGAGCAGCAGTTGATTTTGAGTACGATCAACCAGTGTTATATGCAGCGATCGATATTTAGGCCTACTACTACGATAAATAGGCCTACTAACTAAACACAACTGCTAATTCTACAAGAAAACAATTATATTACCACTACGATAACTAACTAATACTACTACTTTAATATGAATACCACGACAAAATACTCCTGCTGCTGAAAACGACAACGGCTAAAAAAACGGCTAGCTAGCAATCCAGTTGGTGCCCGACCTAGCGAAGCGCGCACTCTCTAAACGCGCTCCAAGCGAAACGCAACATAAAGGCCGCAGTATACTCGCCGTTCCCAAGCTGTCGCGCGACAATGTGACGTCACGGGAGGGCCGTAACTATTTATACTCGCGCTGGTGGCCGCGACAGTAGTTGCAGTCTGCTCCTGAACAGAGGTGTCGAAACTGAGGAAAGGCTACCGACTCTGCTATTTCTACGCCGTAGAAGAAGAGATATACTAATACTGGCACCCCTGTGTCTTCATAGACATTCAGTGAAGGTTTAAGGCCGCAGTATACTCGCCGTTCCCAAGCTGTCGCGCGACAATGTCACGTCACGGGAGCACGGTAACTATTTATACTCGCGCTGGTGGCCGCGACAGTAGTTGCAGTCTTCTCCTGAACAGAGGTGGCGCCACTGAGGAAAGGCTACCGACTCTGCTATTTCTACGCAGTAGAAGAAGAGATATGCTAAAACTGGCACCCCTGTGTCTTCATTAGAATAGTTCACCGGGATGTCTCTCACTATACAGCATTATGTCTATTACTTTACATTGCTATTATTCTACATCACTGCCACACCTGGTCAGCCATCAACAGTCCAGTGTATGGCAGCAGTTCTCATATGAATAGTGTTTGTAAGCATCTATCTTAATAACTTAATGATTATCTTATATACTTTTATTTTATAACTTAATGCCGCTTTGAGATAGTTTTTCAGCCACGTAATTCCACTCGTCTTTGACCACAACAACAGTAGACAGCACGTACGTAAAACCACGGTTTATTAGCGAAAAAATATAGGCCTACACCACACAATAAAATAGAACATATAAAGAAAGAAGCCTTAGCAATAAGGCGCATTACAATGTGCCTTCGAACTCGTCCGTGTTTCTGTTTCCGCTTTGTCGCGCGCCGCTGAAAAAAAAAAGAGAGGTGCGCGACACGGCGCGAACGGGCCAAAATCCTGTCGCGCCGGCGAGATCGACGTCATTTTGACGTCACAATGTCGCGCGACAGCTTGGGAACGGCGAGTATACTTCGGCCTTAAGTGTATCAGGTAAGTTGGCGGAGCGCAATCTTGTCGGCGTGCGACACCAAGCCGACTCCGCAAGGAAGAGAACAACACGCGGTAATGAGTCGCCGCCGTGCGCGGTGGAGTGGTCATTACCAGGTCGTAATGAGCATGCTGCGTTATCTGTTGGCACATTAAAGACGCCGCGCTAACGAGAGCTTGTTCATCATCGGTGAACACAAGTCACCACATAATCCTATCGCCTGTCCAACCCGTCCGACAGAGAGGGAGAGAGAAAACTAGAGAGAAAGACAGAGAGAGAGACACACACACACACACACACACACACACACACACACACAGGAGAGAGAAGGAGAAAGAGAGAGAAAGAGAGTGGGGGAGGGTGGAAGGGAGGGAGAGAGGGATGAGGAGAGAGCAAGCAGGCCTGACAATTGTCTGACAATGAGCTAATAGACTGTAATGTGTTTTGGTCATGGCGTATTGGCTTCAGTTGGTTTACACCTTCATATTGTTGGGACTGCATGTTGAATGGTCGAAGGGCCCATGTATATATATGTGTATATTTTGTGTTAACTCATCCACACCCTACTCTCATAACTAACACAGAGGTACCAGGACTTTACTAAATCATCTTTATTAGATATAAAAAAGTGTGATAAATAGATAAATAAATAACTATACAAATACATAAATAAATACATGTTGACTTTGCTCTTTTTGACATATTAATCTCCTGGCTCTCTGGTGAGTCATGGCATGTAAGTGTGTCTTTAGACTCATCTAATGTCTAAAATAAACAAATAAATGTGTTAAAATCCTTGACATGGTGCATCTCAAGTTCAGTTTTCTCAGTACTGTAACATGTCATCACCACAAGAGGACACTGCAGCCAAGCGTTTTCACACGACCTGCTGCTGCAGGAAAGACATTCGATGGTTGTCTGACAAAGATGAGGAAGGCAGTCCACAGAGTCTACAGACTCCTAAACACTTATTATCTACTCCATTCAGTCCTGATTGCCAAGTATTTTCATGAGTAAATCCTGCCCCCCATAGGACTGAAAACCTTGCTGTGTTTCTAGTTATTGTGTCCTAAAGGAGGTTTGCAGAAACAGCTTGAGTGTCGACATTATTTTGGCGCTCACAGAGGAACTGTTGGAAAAGTTGTTTTCTGCTGCTGTTAGTAGCAACTGTTGCCAACAATAGTGTCATGTTTAGGAGAAAAACTGAGCTTCTGAGCCAACTGGGACTTGAACATACAGACAAAATGTATAAATAGATTATATAATAAGCATAAATAGCCAACAATACAAAACAATACAATGCAACATACATAATAGTACATAATAGTACAATATAATATATGAATAGAATAGACATTTTTTCTCTTGGGATCCTTGGGAACTTTGAAAATAGTTATCACAGCAATATACTTCATATGATACCTCAACGGCAGGGCCCTGTCGTAAAACAAGTTTGTTTGGTGTCAGAGAGCAGAGAGAGAGAGAGAGAGAGAGAGAGGGACGGAGACAGAGATAGAGAGAGAGAGAGAGAGAGAGAGGGGGGGGTATCTGTGCAGCATCTAGAGACGACGCTGATTGCTTCCTGTCTATTCATGGTGTGACTGTCTCGCCCCTGGGCGTCGCTAACCAGCTGTCAATCACACACACACACCTCTCTCACACATACACGTTCACACACACACAGGCGCAAGGACGTCAATGTGCTGTGATGTGTGTTGTTTAATACTAAACAACACACAGCACAACCCCTGCACACAGAGGGGTGTGTGTGTGAGTGTGCAAGTGTGTGTGTGATGGGAACATCAGAGGGAGGTTTAGCAGTACATTGCCCCCTGGGGACATCTCTGGAGCCTGTGCAAACATGTGGGGCCCCAGCACCGGGCAGCGAGGGGCCCGCCACCGGGCAACAAGGGGCCCTGCCACCGAGCAGCGAGGGGCCCCCGCCATCGGGCAACGAGGGGCCCGCACCGGGCAGCGAGGGGGACCATCTAGATGGTAGATATATAAAGATGATATATAAACCAGGATATATAAACCAGGAGGTGGGGGGGGGGGTGAGTTGTGAGGGTTTAGCAGACAGAAACAGTGTGAGAAACACACGATGCAGGGACTTATGTTTCCATGGAAAAAACACAGGGACTCAAACCAATAACACACGCACACACACACACAAACACCTTCTCAACTGTCCCTCATCTCAGCGGTATGAGGAACAATCATGCTGCATCCTAACCACAATCAACCCACTGTGTGTGTGTGCGTGCGTGTGTGTGTGCACACTCTTTAAGAGCGTTTAATCTCCAAGCCCATCTTGAGAGGAGTGAGAAGTTCACAGATTGTCTTGACTTCTCCCGTCGCGCGTTAATAATTGATTACGGCCGCCGGGATGCGCGCCGCCACACGTCTCCCCCTGCCTGACCCCCGCCCGTCCTCTATTATTTATGACCTCACAACGAGATGCCGTCCGCCGGGTTCGCGGGGTCAACTGAAACACTTATCGTCCCCAACGTTAGCCAAACCGCCATGGCGTAGATTGAGCATTTCGCGCTAGGATGCCTTCTTCCCTCCCGCCATCACACACACGTAGCTGATGTGATATTAATACCAATCTGATTTTTACTGGGGGGGGGGTTTCATCGCTGAGATTAACAAGTGCTCCTCTCTCTCGACCCCCCCACCCTGTGGAAGCTGTTTGATGTTGAGAACGAGGAAATCACGAACTCTCTCCTTAGTTTCGCAGAAATTAGATAAAAATGGACAGATATGTTGGGATTAGAACGCACTTTGTTCTTTTATGCACTACTACTAATACAAAACAAATCTGCTGTCTCATCTCTCTGGTTCCTAGAGCTCAGTTATATTTCAGTTACAAAATAAAAGCACCAGTGAATCCACCAGAGCGATATCACCGTTGCAGCAAGCCGATATTTGCTTTGGGGTCAGAGGTCAGGGGTCAGGGTTTGTTTACTCCAGGGCCGTCCGATGTGCTGACAGGCGATTGTGTGTGTATGTGTGTGTTTGTGTCGGGGGGGTCCCAGTGCTACCGTGGCGACGCGTGTAGCAGGCCCCTGGTGTGCGCCAGCAGTCCATTGTTCGCAGCTGACACCGGCGACACGCTGGCGCGTCTATGGGGGTTGGAGGTCAAGCCTATCGCTAGCTCGCTAGGCGCTAACAAATGTTCCGCGCTGACCCCGCCACAGCCCCAGGGGCTAAACATGGAGACGGAGGGAGAATATCAGCGTTAATACACCGTGTGTGTGTGCGTGTGTTTGTACCCCCCATCGCCAGTTTACCTGTAGGCCCCTACTCCTTAATAATAATAATTTCTTTCTACACACCCTTCAAACACAAAGCATCTCATAGTGCTTTACAACAGGCAGGATTCACATTATAAAACACAATCAGTCAAAGACATTCATTTAAAAGTTCAAATGTTAAATAAAAGTACTTCAGTCGTTGTTCCTGTCATGTGACTTGTTGGTCACATGACATAAGCTATCATTTGCCAGATAATCAGCTGATGAGGAAAAACATGTCTTGTTTTAAAGATATTAAATATAAGCATTTATAAACTATAGAGTAGTGTAGCATAGCTACAGAGCAGACTTCCCGGGTCTTTAGATGTATTATATGGCATGTATATCTGTCTGTTAGCAGCCTTTCATAACCTATAGCCTGTCCATCACACACCACGTTTACTGTCACAGGAAGGAAGGAGCAGCCAACAGGAAGTCTAGCTGACAATACGATGACATTAATTCAATATCAGAAACCTCCAAGGCCTGAAGGAGATACCTTCTAGAAACCTCAGAGGCCTGAAGGATAGACCGTCTAGGCAAGTAAGTACAGGGTGTGTCTGTGTGTGTGTATGTGTATTTGGGTGAGTGTGCGTGTATTTCAGTGTGTTTGTGTGTGTATTTGTGTATTTCAGTGTGTGTGTGTGTCTCTCTGGAGGCACCAGTGTAGTGTGTGTTCCCGGGTCACCTTGAGAGAGAGCTAGCACTACACACGGCACGGCCGCGGTCGCCCTAGCGCTAGCAGTGGTGGTGTCTGGGTGTCTGGGCTGCACTTGGCTGGGTACTTCCTCAAGCGCATCACCTCTTCTCTGGCTGGGATTTCCACACACCGCTGGCTCTGTGGCTCCCGGCCGCCAGCGCCAACCATTAGTGGGGGATTAGGACCTCGTGTAAAAAACGGACTGGACAGGCTCCACAGCACAGCCATCAGGTGACTTTCAGAAGGGAAGACTTGACTGACTTGTCTGGCCGGTGTGTGTGACCCCTACAGGGAGGTGTGTGTGTGTGTGTGTGTGTGTGTGTTTGAGAGTTTTAGCCAAACATTCAGAAAGGACAATTTGATCATCTTGGCAGAGCGATGGGTTTTCATGTCCACAATGCCTGCCAGCATGAGACTCTTCTTCAGTGAGACACGATTACAGCCAAAAAGCTGTTGTCACCTTGGAAAGAGTTATATAGGAATAGATAGTGAGGTTTATATGGTATATGTAATGTACGTAAAATACTATATACTAAGCGATATATGTCAAGGGATAAATGTAAAGTTACGAACCATGATATGTTAAAAGTGGATAAAAGTTATGTATGCTAATATATGCTAACTAATACATGCAATTTCCTGTCAAATCCAAGAGAAAAGGTTAAAAAAGAAGATAAAGGATAAGTAAGATCAAATGTTAGTAAAACTGAGCAACAATTCAATATAGTCTGATTACTGAAAATGTATTTTGTCTATCATTAAGAAGATAATGTTATCCAGAATATACCCCAGAATGCCTTGTTATCTTAGTAACTGCAACTCTAACTCCATCTGAATAAAGATAAACTGCAAACATATCCTCAACATTTTATGCTGCTGCTTCAACGGAAAGTTTTCTAAATCTGGTTTCGAACCGTAAAAATAGGTCAGCCACCTCAGAGGAACGCTCGAATATAAAGCGTCAGCTGAAAAATATTTAATCAGGCTGCGGAGAAGAGTTTGATAGCCAACATCGTACTGTAAATTCACCACCTCGCGTGAGTCGAATCGTTGCTTTTCTGTTTCTGTAGTATGACCTTAAAAGCATACATTCCTGTGTACCTGTGCATGTATTCGAGGAGTCAACCTGCTCAGAAAAAAACAACACAGGCCAGGGAGCCAAAGAGTCGAGGGTGAAAAGTGTTTCTGTCGTCGGTTGAATCTTGACCGCGGCCGGCAGCCGGGCAGAGGAAACATTGAGGTTCAGCGGAGCACGTCTGAACGTTGAGCTGCTTGTTTGTCTGCGAGACAAAAGGCCGGGTTCAGTTGGGTCACAGTCGCATGGAGAAGAAAGCCCCGCCGTGCCAGGTAAACAGGATGTCTTTGTCGCAGAACAAAGGCCTAGTCTTAACCCGGCCACCTCATCGGCTTGCTGGGGTGGTGGTGTCAGTCACCAGGAGAGAGAGGGCTTTGTCCAGGACAGGGTGCAGACAGAGCAGGTACAGTGGGAGACAGGGTCCAGACAGAGCAGGTACAGGGGGACAGACTCAGGGGGAGACACTCACTCTCTCTCTCTCTCTCTCTCTCTCTCTCTCACACAGAGTTCTAGACAAGTTTCAACCAGGACTTGTCTATTCATCATTCATTTATCAGCCACTTTTACCCAAAGGTACTTGCATTGCATTTGCAGATGCTTTTCATTAAGGAGCAGGTAGGGGTTACTAATAAAGTAATACATCTTAAAGATGTATTTATTCCTTTATTCCCATCTGCATTAAATGGTCGACCCCAGTGTGATAAATGAAGACAAAGTCATGATATGTTGTGTTTATTTTTGTTTAAAGGTCATATCGGATATACTTTATACTATGCTTATTAATAACATCAGCCTTTAGCCACTTTTAGCTCCATTTATTTGTTCTGCTTCTACAAATGCAGAAGCACTTGTTTAGCGACCATGCTAATGCAAACACTCGAGCAGATTGAGAGCTCTGAGTGCTGAAAGCAAAAAGCAACTCAATCTCAGAATTTTAAAAGGCTTTTTTTTTTAGCGCCCCCAGCCAAACGGCGCTTGTGTTCTGACACGGCACATAAACACGCACAAAAGAAGTTATTAGCGTAGATACAAATCAAATGACTAGCGGTGTAAACGGCACTTCCTTGCTGCACTTGGGCCTGTAATTACTAGCTTATAGGGGTACAATGAATGCTAATGACATGCCACTGCAAGGCCAGAACACTAGTGCTTTAGCTTTAGCACTAGCACGGCGATTAGCTTGGGTAGTTTCCACTAAAGTTATGAAAACCTGTTTGGTTTTGACCCATTTGATTTTAACCCATATGATTGGAATCTATAGGCTGTTATAACTTTTAAATCCATTGACATGTATAACTATTAAGATCTTTTCAAATCTTTCTACTATACATATTGTGTATATAGATTCATGTTTTTGTATTTTTTTTAATTTAAAACATTATTCCTGTATTGTACTACCCGTCTGGTATTAATAAAGTAAATCTTATCTTATTTTTGTATTCTTTATTTAGGTCTCGAAGATATCTGCCTATAGTAGACATATTTATTGATAGGCCAAACATCCATGGATGGAAGTTTATTTTAAACAAGCATTCCAACTTTCCAACCACTAAAGTGAGTGGTTTAGGGTTTTAGAGTTTTTAGAGTTTGCATTATGCATTTATTTGGTGTTACAAACTCTTTCGGCCAGCAACCTTGGGATACATTCAAACTCTCTGCACGTAAACAAAGAGAATCTGTGATGACATGAATCTCTTGGACATCATATCTTCTATCTATAGCATGATTTAATAGCGTGTTGTGAGTCCCCTGTCGACACAAAACAAAGGTGAGGCTCGTCTTTCTGGTTGCCTAATGATGTTTCCCTGTGTTTGTTTTTGTTTGTGCGACGAGAGGACTGAATGCAAATGCCCCGGGACTTTTACCCTCTCCCACCATGTTCAGAGGAGTGTGAACGTTGTCTTTCATGTTGAAGCTGTATGATGACAGTAAACACACTTGGCCCAAAGTACTGTTCGAAATCTGCATACACCACATGCTGGAAGAGTTGCCAGAACAGATGTACCCTCCAAACCAGTACACACTGTTTCTATTTACTGTTTAGTCATTTAGCGGAGGCTTTCATCCAAAGATAGATAGATAGAGGTAATTAAGGAGCAGGTAGGGGTTAGGAGGCATCTGGCCTCCCCACCACCATCTGAGATTTGAACCTGGGACGTTTGTTTCTAAGCTCCACTGTTTGTACAGAGACTGGTGTCTCTTGCCAAACCACTTTTAACAGGGCTCCCAACTTAAAAGGATCTGGGTTTGTTACCAGAGATTGTAACTAAAGTCACTAGAGTACACCAGAGATTCTAACTAAAGTCACTAGACTACACCAGAGATTCTAACTAAAGTCACTAGAGTACCAGAGATTCTAACTAAACTCACTAGAGTACCAGAGATTTTAACTAAAGTCACTAGACTACACCAGAGATTCTAACTAAAGTCACTAGAGTACCAGATATTCTAACTAAACTCACTGTGTCCTTGAGTAGACGCTAGTAGACGCTTCGCTCTTCGCTCTCCGCTCTTTCTTTCTTACTTTTCTTTTTTTTCCTATTGTAATCCTGTCCTTTTGCTACAAAATTTATGGAAAGCGGGTCCTGGATACTTCTAAATCACTGGGAGCTTAATTTATGAAAGTATCTGAAGGCGACCACTATTATTTAAACCCTTTTTACTTTGTGAGTGTGGCCTATCAGCAGCATAAGCCTGCACTATACTGACTGGGTTTGTGGAGCTCAGCTAAGCTAAGCTAATTAGCAACAAGATGCTGCCCTTTTCCTCGGATGACTACTACAAACTTCTCCAGAAGATAGCAGTACTGGAGACGAAAATTCTGCGACTCGAAGTCAACCTGGAGGTAAATGGTCAATATGGGAATGAAACTACTCTACCAATGACCCAAATCAGTGGAAAGGAGCAGGCTAACAGACAAATGCTTTGTGCAAAGCCAAAGCATAATTCATGGAAAGATAAATCGC
Organism: Merluccius polli; assembly: GCA_030340625.1. Lineage (NCBI taxonomy): Eukaryota > Metazoa > Chordata > Actinopteri > Gadiformes > Merlucciidae > Merluccius > Merluccius polli. Next base: position 136,586 of record JAOPHQ010004585.1, read on the forward strand.
TTCCCTCAGATATGGGAAGACGGTTAACAGGCAGAACCCAGCACCTGGAGACTCGTGCAGTGGCCTGCACTGCCGTCACACAGGAGGGTCTCTTCAACCCCAGTACCAAGGAGAAAACAGCCGTGGAATGTGGCTAAAACAAAAAGTAAGAGCAAACCGACCAAAGACACAGGGAAAGAACAGATTTGCTCCACTTTTACAAGACCCTGACTCCCCAAAAGAAAGGTCATCTTCCAGCACCGGAGAAAGGTATGAGGCTAAATCATATACTAAAAGGCTGCAGAAAGAGCTAACCACTGGGCCTCAAACGCTGATAGTGGGTGACAGAGCTGTGAATAAGACAAAACACTTTTTCAGCAAAAACACCAAAGTACTTTGTTTTACCAATGATATGGTGTCCGATATCTCAGAGAAAATTCTGGAAATCACTGCTGAGCATCCGACAGTGAAATCTCTCGTCATTCACACAGGAGCACTTGATGTTGTCAAGCAACAATCAGAGGTATTGAAACGGGACTTTAATGATCTGCTGAACAAAGTTCGATGTCTGAATACTGAGGTGTTTATCAGTGGACCTCTACCAACAGTTCGGCGAGGAGACGAGAGATTCAGCAGGCTGTTGATGCTAAACAGATGGCTCGAAGATACGTGTGCTGCTCAATCACTTTATTGACTTCAACATTTTTTGGGAACGCAGACACCTCTTTGAGGCAGATGGATTTTGCCTTAACAAGTCAGGAGTACAGCTGTTAAGCTACAACATTTTTGATTTTTTGCGTCAGTCACCAGCAGCCCCTGCCAAGGACAAGAGGCGAGACAATCCAAAACAACAGATAAGACAGCCTTCTGGAGAAAAACTGCTACCGCCTGAGATAAGGATTGACCATGAAGGACAGCACACCGAGAGAGAGGCTTTAACGTCATCATCCTTACCCCAACACAAGGAGTTTCCCCCAGCCCCAACAGCCCAACATGAGGAGTCTCCCCCAGCCCCAACAACCCAACAGGAGGAGTCTCCCCCAGCCCCAACAGCCCAACAAGTGGAGTCTCCCCCAGCCCCACCAGGAGACTCCCAACTTTCACCCACCGGGACCCCCATCCAGCCTCTCCACGCAGTCCGGATTCCCCATTCCCCCATTTTCTGGATTTTCAACTCACACCACGCCCAAATCCCATTTTTTCTCCCCTAAATCCCCCTCCTCGTCCAGCCCCTCCCATTCCACCACGCTGGAAAACACCATCACCCAAACGTCACAGAGCCCCCCCACCTCCTCTGACTCAGATAATCTGTGAGTCGGACTGATATGTGCCGGGTCCAGGCTGCAATACTGATACCAATAATGTTCTCCCCCAAGAAAAGTCAGGGCCCTATGGAGTTCAGATAGCCTTCTCAATCCCTGTGATGACAGGTAACAGAACAATGGTTAAACTGGTGAGAAATAAAAAGGGTAAATCTGCCAATTTATTAAGTATAGCATGTCAACCTCGAAATATACCAGTGTCTCCTGCTATCTCCACAAGATTAGCTCTACTCAATATCAGATCACTAGTCAACAAATCACTGTTAGTTAATGACGTCATTATGACCTATGATCTAGATGTTTTACTTCTTAGTGAAACATGACTGAATGTAGCTGTTGTGCTATTCTCAATGAGGCAGCACCAACAAATTTCAGTTTTATGAACAAGTGTCGAACTGGTAAGAAAGGCGGGGGAGTTGCTGCCATCTTTAAATCCGTATTTCAGTGCAAGGAAATTACGTTAGGTGATTTTAGCTCTTTTGAATATCTCTGTTTTTTACTAAAAGGTGATCCAAAAGTTCTTTTTTTTTTATCATTTATAGACCTCCAAGATACTCAAGAAAATTCATTGATGAGTTTGCTGAACTGCTGTCAGTTATCTGCACTGACTACAACTTTTTTATCATAACAGGGGATTTTAACATTCACGTAGACAATAACATGGACACTAATGCCAAAGAACTCTCTGCTCTACTTGACACTTTTGGCCTCTTGCAACATGTGAAAGGGCCCACACACACTCGAGGCCACACTCTGGATCTGGTTATCTCTAAAGGTGTTAACATTTCTTCTGTTGATGTTAAGGACTTGGCTCTTTCTGATCATTTCTGTGTGTTCTTTGACTTACAGATCATTCCAAATGTTCAGTTAACCTCTGTGTCTGTTAAGAGAAGGTACATAAATGAGAATACCAGTGCAAAGTTTATGGAGGCTATAGCTATGTCACCAACTGTGAGTGCAGAGTCAGTTGATGAACTCCTAGATAAATTTAACTGGAAAATCTCAAATGTCATGGATGCTGTTGCACCTATTAAAACTAAGACGACCTTGATCAGAGAGAAAACACCATGGAGGAACACTATGATGGTAAAGGCTTTAAAAACAGAATGCAGGAAAGCAGAGTGTAAGTGGAGAAACTAATGATGAAACTAAACTTCAAATTCACCATGACCTCTACAAAATAAGTCTTTGTAATTTTAACTATGAGTTACTCAAGGCTAGACAGCGACACTTTTCTGAAATTATTAATAAGAACATCAACAACACTCGCACTCTATTTGCTATGGTTGATAAGCTGACAAACACCCCTAAAAAGATAGCTCCAGAACTCCTTTCCACAGCAAAATGCAATGAATTTGCTTGCTTTTTCAGTGAAAAAATCCAGTCCATAAGGTTAAATATTAACACAAATCAACAAAACAATAAAATAATGCCCTAAGGCCTCCCAGGAATAACTCAACTGCGATGTCAGAATTTAATAGAGTTGACCAAAAAAACCATAGAGGAAACAGTTCAGCATCTAAAACCATCAACATGCTGTCTTGACACAATGCCATCAGACTTTTTAAAAACTATTGTGAACTCTGTCCAAATAGATTTGCGACAAATACTAAATAGCTCACTTCAATCGGGCACGTTTCCTAAATCCCTAAAAGTAGCTGCCATTAAGCCACTCTTAAAAAAGAGAACGCTGGATGCTTCCATGTTAACCAACTACAGACCTATCTCAAATCTTCCTTTTATAGCCAAGATTGTTGAGAAAGTGGTTTTTAATCAACTCAGCAATTTCTTGAATTCCAGTGGCCTTTTTGACAAATTTCAATCAGGCTTCCGACCTCACCACAGTACAGAAACAGCTCTTATTAGAGTGTTAAATGATATTAGGTTAAACACTGACTCAGACAAGGTGTCAGTTCTGGTCCTGTTGGATCTCAGTGCTGTATTTGACACTGTGGATCACAGTATATTGTTGAACAGGTTGGAAACTTGGGCAGGACTCAGCGGAACAGTCCTAGAATGGTTCAGGTCCTACTTGGAAGAGCGGAGTTATTGTGTGACCATTGGAAGTTATGAATCCAATCGAATGGCTATGACATGTGGAGTTCCTCAGGGGTCAGTTCTTGGACCCCTTCTGTTCAGTCTATATATGCTGCCTTTGGGTCAAGTTCTGCAGAACTCTAATGTAGACTATCACAGTTATGCAGATGACACGCAGATATACATAGCACTGTCCTCAGATGACTACAGTCCAATACAGTCATTGTGTCACTGTTTAGAGCAAGTAACAAATTGGATGAACCAAAATTTCCTTCAATTAAATCAGGACAAAACTGAGGATTGCCGTCAGTAAACATCTCGAGTCACTCTCCCTAAAAACTAGGGACCAAGTCAGAAACCTTGGCGTGCTGACAGACTCAGATTTGACCTTCAGCAGTCATATCAAATCCATCACCAAAACAGCCTTCTATCAGCTTAAGTACATATCCAGAGTGAAGGGTTTTATGTCTCAAACAGACCAAGAGAAGTTGATTCATGCTTTCATCTCCAGTAGACTCGACTACTGTAACGGTCTTCTGACTGGACTCCCACAAAAAAGCATTAAACAGCTGCAGCTCATTCAGAATGCTGCAGCTCGAGTTTTAATCAGAACAAAGAGATCAGAGCACATTACTTCAGTTCTAAAGTCTTTACATTGGCTCCCAGTCAGCTATAGAATAGATTTTAAAGTTCTGCTACTGGTCTACAAATCGCTGAATGGTTTAGGTCCAGAATACATGAAAGACATCTTAGTAGAATACAAACCCAGTAGGGCTCTGAGATCTACTGACTCAGGTCAGATAGTGGAGCCCAGAGTTCAAACTAAACATGGTGAAGCAGCTTTTAGCTGTTATGCTGCACAAAACTGGAACAAACTACCAGCTGAACTGAAATCAGCCCCAACTGTGAACATTTTTAAATCCAGGTTAAAAACACTTCTCTTCTCCTGTGCTTATGATTGAGCTCGTTCTGCTCTATTATAGTATTTTATTTCTTTCTCTTTCTATTATGTCCTTTTAAATCATTATTTTATGCTTCTGTAGTTGTTTTTATTTATTTATTTATTTATTTTATTATTCAATTCTTACTGTTTTATGTTTTATGTAAAGCGCATTGAGTTGCCATTGTCATCAATGGCAACTGTTGCTGCTTGCTGTCCCCCATCATTGCTGCTGTCGTCATCATCATCATGTTCATTAGTGCAGGGATTCCCAAAGTGTGGTGCGCGCACCCCCAGGGGTGCGTGAGCTGCCACCAGGGGGTGCGCGAGAGGAAAAATGTAATGGCGGTCTGGTGTAATATTACACAATTACAGTGCTGTTTTTAAGTGGGATTTTTCCATACAATAAAAAAAACATGATTATAGCATTATATTGAAACTTTGTTGATGTTGTTATTGTCATGCGTGTTCTGGTTATTTGCGCATGATTAAACATGTGTCTTTATATGGCGATAAAACAAAGCTTTGTTGCGTTTTTTTTTTTTTAAGTGGGGATTGGGGGTGCGCCAACCCGGTTGGGATGTAGAAGGGGGTGCGCAGGAAAAAAAGTTTGGGAACTGCTGCATTAGTGTATTGATGTAGTTGCTCTCTCTCTCTCTCTCTCTCTCTCTCTCTCTCTCTCTCTCTCTCTCTCTCTCTCTCTCTCTCTCTCACCCCAACTGGTCAAGGCAGATGACCACCCACCTAGAGCCGAAGGGTCTGTCCAAGGTTTCTGCCTTTTAACGGGCAGTTTTTCCTTGCCCCCGTGCCAAGTGCTTGCTCATGGTGGTACTGTTGGGTCTCTGTAAATGTTATTAGGAGTTCGGTCTAGACCTGCTCCATTTGAAAAGTGCCCTGAGATAACTTCTGTTATGAATTGGCGCTATACAAATAACATTGAATTGAATTGTGTATGAAATGCGCTATATAAATAAAGCTGCCTTGCCTTGCCTAGAGTACTAGAGATTCTAACTAAACTCACTAGAGTACTAGAGATTCAAATGTAAGTCACTAGACTACAACAGAGATTCTAACTAAAGTCAATAGAGTACACCAGAGACCGTAGAATCACTGGGCCCAGTTTCCCTATAACAATGGATCTATGCTCGTACGATCCTTCTTACGAATCATCTTTCGAACAATCGTTATTTTTTTCCGTGTGTTTCCCTTAACTCCTCTTAACATGAACGCGCGTGCACAGATCTAACAATCAATCGTAGCCTTGTACCTGTCCACTGACACGGTGCTGAAATACATATTATACCATGGTATGGGTGAATACTCGATTCTGATTGGCTGGAGGGTGTAGGTTAAAAAGTACACCTAGGAAAGACGTTGACGCTATGAAGACGCTATGGCCACGTTGCTTGGCAACGCCTGCATACAGGATATATTAAATAGTCCGCTCGACTTGTAAAAATAAAAAAACCATCACGATTTTAACTCTAAAACATATTAAAGTATTATTAATTGATTAAATATTTCTTTCTTTTGTAAGTGACCATGTTATAAGCGGGATAATGCCCGTCGAGGTGTCCATTAACAGAACCGTTCACGCCTCCGCGTCGTCCATTAATTTCTGTTAATATTTAATCAATTAATAATACTTTAATGTGTTTTAGAGTTAAAATCGTGAGGGTTTTTTTATTTTTACAAGTCGAGCGGACTATTTAATATATCCTGTATGCAGGCGTTGCCAAGCAACATGGCCATAGCATCTTCATAGCGTCAACGTCTTTCCTAGGTGTACATTAACACTTTTTAACCTACACCCTCCAGCCAATCAGAATCGAGTATTCACCCAGACCATGGTATAACACAGACTAAGCTATATAGCCTGTCGTAACTTTAGCCTCAGTGGAGTCACCAGCTGGACATTCAGTGGTATTGGATGTTTTGTGCAACGTTAACGACGCTCGTAGTGCGCTACGAGTACCCCTGGAGCTCTCGTTAGCTACGAGCGTCTTAACGACGGTCGTTACGCAACGATGCTTTCGGGAAACGGTGTGAAAACTGTCTGATGGTCGTACGACGAACTTAACGAACCACTTAGGCTAACGATGCTTTCGGGAAACTGGGCCCTGGAATCCCCGTTGTTGTCACTTGTTATTTCTCCGACTTCACGCCGTTGTTTCTTTGCAGGAGTACCCTTCTTGGGGCTTCTTACATTCGATAGCATCTTCATGAGCTTTTTGGCAACATGCTCCTGCCATAAAAACACTAAAGATTAAAATGACACATGACGATGTTTTCACAATAAAAATAAAAACACAAGCAAAAGGGAGATAAAAATGTAAACTATGTATTCTGGGCTGGACACAACCACAAACTTAGAAGTATTGGGCTCTTCTTGTGAAAGTCCACTGCCTCCAGTCGCTGATGGCTGTGGTAGTTCAGCAGCAGTCTCCACCTAAAATACATTCACAATAATGTATTCCCACACAATTAGTTTTTTGCTCTGTAATAATCATACGGCCCAGCCAAAATGTAAAGCCCATACAACAGAACTGATGACGCCCCTGTGCAATAACAATAAACTGTTATATAACTGCCCTGGAAGAACAGAGATCATGATGAATTTAGTTTAAATATGGACTTCCACTATTGTTACACTGACTGGTCAAACCTTTTTTTTAACCAAAGAATGAGCTTTGGCTAAAATAAATACAATTTTAAAATGAAAATATTTGTAAATTGATGCTATCACATAGGCCTGTGGATGCACTTTACTACATTTTATCATATCTTAACTTAATGTGCATAATATAGAACTTACTGTTTCATCTTTATTCACAACAAGCCATAAAGCCCGCCGCCTGTGAAAGTTTTCAGGACCAGGAAACAGATCCTTGATGTCATCTCGAGTAAGTGAAGGCAGTAAGTCTTCTCCAATCTTGGCAGCTATAGAAAAAAAAGTAGTTAGTGCCAAGCTGACCTTACATAAATCATATACAGTATATGATATATCTTAAGTGGGTAGAACCAGCATGGACCCCTGGTGGAAAAATCAGAGTAGGCTACAGACACAAAACATCTACCATGTTGTACTAGCCTGCTAGTTCTAAGGTCTAATGGCGCATTTCCACTAGCACGGTATGACACGACACGGCACGGTATTTGCGTGTTTCCACTAGCACGTAGTACCTGGTATCAGGTACTATTTTGGTATCGCCTCAGCCCTGGTTCCAAGCGAGCCGAAGCGATACTAAAACGTGACGTCAACTGACTGCCTTCCACTGATTGGCCGACGAGTGTCATCACTGGAAGCGTCATAAGTGCGCAACGACCGACCAGACTGTAAATAAACACAAGACTCGACCCCACCACTTTTTAAAACCCAGCTGCTCTTCGACTACACTTCGAACACGAGAAAATGGCTTCGCAGAAAAAATTCACACCATGGTCGGTCGAGGAGGTCCAGATGTTCCTCTCTTTGGTGGCCGAAGAAAGGATACAGTGGGAGCTCGACGGCACAACTCGGAACGAGAAAATATATCAGGAAATCGCCCAGCTGATGGCCACACATGGGTACCACCGTACCCTCCAGCAATGCAGGGATAAGCTGAAGAAAATGAAAAGTACTCTACCCTAAAAAGTACTGGGCCCCCCCTCTGTCTCTGTCGGAGACATGTATATACTTTGCATAACATGCACATATGGCTTTGCACTTTTGCTGTGTTTTTGCTGTGTTTGTATTTTGTATTTTTTTTGCTTTAATAATTTAATAAACCATTTGTGTGATTGTATCATGACTCTCTATTTCATTTGTCAGTAAACATGCAACAAGATTTAATTACCATCTAGATTTTATATAGAGCTTGTTTTATAATGATGGTAATGTTCTGTAGCAAGGAGAGAGCAAGCAACAAGGAGAGATCCTTGATATAGTGTACAGGATGTGATAGTTATGGTTAACTTAGGGTTCACTTCTATTTACATTTGTCAGTAATTCCTGGTAACCTTGGTGAATTTATGATAAATAAAAGTGGAGACATATTTGCAAAATAGAAAAAGTTTATTGTTGGTCAAACACACAGATCCATACCCTCAAACGTCGTCTTTTTGCAGCTCGTGTTCTCTCGTCTAGGGCTTCATAAAACTTTTCTGTACTTTTCAACTGTATTTTGTCTCGCGGCCTGGAGTCTTCTCTGGCTCTCTTCTTTTGCCTTGTGTGTGACAAAAAGCCACAGAGTGAGCAGCAAATACACGATCGCCTCGGTGTCCTCCATTGTTGTGTTGCTGATGTTGTTGTTCTGGTCTTCCAGTTTTGTGCGTGGCTTGGCGCGGTGTTAATGATGTCACGGCAGTTTTGCGCAGCCGTGTTATGACAACCCCGCCCACGTCGAGGAGGTACTATATGGTACTCAGTTGTAATGGAAACAGACCCGAACCGTACCGTGCCGTGCCGTACCATGCTAGTGGAAATGCACCATAACTGTCCTGAAAACTTCCAGAGTTCCAGAGTAAAGTTCCAGAGTTAGCTAACAGTTATATAATTTCCTTAGTTAAACTTCATGCACTTTTACAAAAATAGCATCAAAATACTTAGGGCCCTATCTTGCCGGTCTGAAACGCAAGTATGAAACGCAAAGCGCAAGTGGCTTTGTGGGCGGATCTTGGGCGCTGTTGCTATTATGCCGGCGGGATAAATGACGCTTTCGTCCAGCGCAAATCTAAAATGGGTTGGTCTGAAGTAGCTACATTAGTCATAGGTGTGGTTTGGGCGTAACGTGCAATAAACCAATCAGAGCGTCGGCTCACATTCCCTTTAAATGCAGGCGCGCTTGTTCCATGGCGAGCACATCGCGCATTGCCACTACTGGACCCAGACGTGTCCAATCCCGCCGTAGCGCGCGCATGCCCATCAGAGGGAAAAATAATTAGTTATTCTGTTTAAATCTTTTCAGCTTTTCATTTTCCGTTGACAAAATGTAAATAAAGAAATGTCACAAAGACATACTTTCCGATGTTTTGGCCTCACTCTCACTGAATCACGAGGTTTTGAATGCATGGTGATATATTTGCAATGTGGTCTAACATTAGACCGAGTTTGCTTATAGACAGTGCTTGAAGTGGAAAAAAATAAGTGCCGGTACTGCGTACGACGGGGGGGGGCGATTGTCGACAGGGGGGGGGGCGATTGTCGACGGGGGGGGGCGGGCGCGATCATAACCCACCCCGGGCCTACGACCGACGAGGGGGTGGGGGGGCAGCCTGTGACAAGTGCCGGTACGCAAGAAAAAGTGCCGGTGCGTACCGGCCCACTTCAAGCACTGCTTACAGATGATGCAGCTCTTCTGTCAAATAAGCTGAAGCGCATTTTCAGTATGCCGAATGTTCTTTCAGTTACACCGCGTGTTTCTGTGTGTTTTCGATTATAAAACATTTCACGCGCTGTTGCTGGCATAATAAAAGGTGTCATCCTGGTGTCCTTATACTGTATACCTATGTGTCTTCCGACTATTGGTCAAACAGGTTAATTTGATCCGTCATTACTATTAGCCTGAATATTTTTGGGTAACTGTGTACGCTAGATTTATGTCTATTTTTTCACATATGTGGTAATATTTTTGCTTGTATGTATGGTTTGCAAAAATGGGAACTGCTTCCTTGTAGATGAGAGAAGCAAAGTGTATGCACGTTGTACACACACTACATTATGGCCAGGGACGGGCTGGCCATCGGGAGGTTCGGGAGATTTCCCTAACGGCCGGACGATTTCAGGCCGAGCCGGCCGGCCGTAATTATTTTTTTATTTTATTTTGTATTTTGTGTATTATTATTTTTGGGCCGGTCCAGATTTTTGGACCGCACCCGCCCCCGTCAACAATCGCGCATCCCCCCCCTGATTATGGCCAAGCATGCGCCCTTAAAATAGCGTCTGAATAAGCGCCACTGACTTTAGACTCGGTTTTTCCTGGTCTGTGGCGCAATTGTTTTCTGAAACTGCAAAATAGCACCAGAGAACGTTTGCGCCGGGACACGCCTCCTGTTTTCGCTGAACCGCCCCCGGAGCGCAAGTTCATTCCCCAAGTGAAGGACTTGCGCCGGTTGAGGGAAAATTCCAATGTGCGTCGGGTGCAAAATAGGAATTGTACAAGCGCCAGTGTACAAAGTCAATTGCGCTGAGTGCAAGATAGGGCCCTTAATGTTTGATAATAAAATGCACAACATTAAAGGGGCTATAGACGATATATTTAGCCACAAGATGTCGCACTAGAGCACCAGCATCTCAAACTACAACAATTGGGAGTGTTCTTTACCTTCTTAACTCATCTCATGCACGGCGCGTGTTATCATGAACAAGCGGCCGGACCGGACACCAAAACAAAGAAAATAGAAGCTCAGATTACAACACACACAGAGGGAGGGTGCCTTCATTCTCTGGTAAGGACGCCATTACTCCACTATATCTCTACATAGCCAATAGTTGTTTGCTGCTATATTAATGTTCAGGATATCGTCTATAGCCCCTGTAACTGTAGATACATACTTACGGTTATTTTGAGCTTTACCATGCTAGTTAACTTAATGGGTTTTAGCACACAACCCAACCTAGCAAGGCAGGTTAGACACATAAAGTTAATGTTAATAAAACAGATAACTTAACAATATATCGTACTTCTTAGTGTAGCAATTACAACTTTGTCCAGTTGATCCATTACTGTGATTCCAAAAACTCTCTGGCTGCAAAAATATGTATCTGCATTCAACGACTGTTGAAAAACACATTTGGAATATACCATTTTCAAGGTAGGGTTGGGGGTGCCGCCGGCCGGCCGAAATAGCTTAGGTTTGCTCGATTTTTTAAATGTATTTTTTATAATTTCACTAACATATAATACATATTAAGCTCTTGTATGAGATAATTCACTAATGATTTGGTTGCTGCTCTTATCAGATCCAGAGTTATGGTCACTTCCCCTTGATGACCTAAGGTGATAAACCGACCAGGTCACCCCAAAGAGGATAAAGATATCCTCTTATTCATTCCCAAGCATAGGTGGTCTAACTAAGTGAAGTGTCGTGTTAACAAGCCAGGGCTAACCCTAAACCCTAGACTAGAAAATCATGATTTGGCGCTGTGTTATCTGCTCCAAAGGGAAGCGCAGTGCAGCTGCAAAACCTAAGTATACGGGGAATGCATGAATAACAAGCCTGCCAGTCCCTGAGAATATAGTTGTATTTTATTTGTGATGGTTATTTGTTAGCGTACTGTGTATGGCACATAATGAACGAGACAGAGTAGAATGTTCACTGAATTAATAAACTTCACAGATTTGTTGTGAGTTTGACCTTAGGCTAACCTAACAGTTTATTTTTGCACACATTGAAAGGCACAATTGCAGTGAAGGCTCTGATGGCGAAGCTGGCATTTAATAGAATATACTTTATTAATCCCTTGCGGGAAATTCTTTTGTCACTGCCTACATTTCTTGAAAGCAAAACCAACACCCTCTCACAAAGCTCATGCTGAGTTAAAGTGTCCTCTCTACCAGACCAAAAAAGAGTCCTCTCTACCAGACCAAATGTTTTCAGTATGTTCCTCTGATCAAAATTCTGGAAGAGGTATTGTCCCATCCAAAAGTCCTGGCAATGATAGATGAGCCACAGAAATACAGAAGTGGGTATTTGTATAACATTACAGATGGTGAATTCATGAAATCACACCCCTTATTTTCTGCCCGACCCGCTGCCTTACAGATAATCCTTTACTCTGATGACATTGAACTTTGCAACCTGCTTGGGTCTCATGCTTCCAAGAATAAGTTGGTAATGTTTTATTATACACTTGGAAACATCCAAAATATAGATCAAAACTGGCTTCAATTCGCCCACACGCCATTGCAAAGAAGAAAGAACTCTGAATGTGGAGTTGATGGAATTTTGGGAAGGCTGCATGAGGACCTAGTAAGGCTATATGAAAGTGTTAGAATTCAAATTGGGGATGGTGAACGTGAAATATATGGAGTATTAGTTTCTATATGTGGGGACACTTTAACTCAGCATGAGCTTTGTGAGAGGGTGTTGGTTTTGCTTTCAAGAAATGTAGGCAGTGTGAATGTACATTTGAGGACATGCAGTTGTATTTTGATGAGGATTACTTTGAAGAAAGAAACAGAAAGAGAAAGAAAGAGACATATGTAGTGTAGTGTAGTAATATTGAGAAGGCCAATACTGAGTATCTCAGAAACAGTTTAAAAACTACATTTTTAACTTGATCCAACAAACACCCCAAGACATCATGCACGTAATTCTGGAAGGCATTGCCCCATTAGAAATAAAGTGTGTGATGAAACAATTGGATGTTCTCAATAGTGTGTTACTTGCATTTCCCTGCTCTCCACTTGATGTCAGAGATAAACCAAGCCCTATAAGCTACAGCACATTAGCATCCAGTGACAATAAATTAAGGCAGCCCTCAGGCCAAATGATTGTTCTACATAAAATTCTCCCATTTCTGATTGATACAGTTAAAGGTAATGAGTACCACACAGTCATTCTTGAGCTGATAGAAATAGTTCAAATTGTGGTTGCTCCTGTTATTGGTCTACAGACTATCAACAAATTGAAAACGCTCATTGAATAGCACCTAAAACATATGAAGAACCTTTTCCCAGATAACAACATCACTCCAAAGCAACATTATTTGATTCATGTTCCATCTCAGATTAAGCTACAGGGACCAATGGTTCGTCATATGTGCATGAGATTTGAATCAAAGCATTGCTTTTTTAAACAGTGGGCTTCAAAACTAAACTTAAAAAATGTCTGCAAATCCTTAATAAGGCATAATCAAATGTATGAATGTTGTCAGAATGTAACAGCCCAGTGTTTCCCATTAATTACTTAGACTGTGGCGGCCCGCCATGGTCTAATTTGTCCCGCCACAGTCTCAGAATGAACCGAAAAGAATTCTTACACTTCTCATAATGACATAATTAAGATCTGTAACTTGTGTTTCGCGCCGCTGCTTCAGCAAAGCATCTCTCGCTCCCAGTCAGCTCTGCCCCTCCCCTCCTCGCTGTACGCGGCGCGCGCACACTCAGACCGTCACCGGGGCTTCAGAGTAATGTGTCCGAGGAGAGTAGCCCTCTCCCGGACACACACGCTAGCTTTTACCGCTGTTTTGTTTTTATTTATTAATCCATACTTCCAGACCGTCACCGGGGCTTCAGAGTAATGTGTCCGAGGAGAGTAGCCCTCTCCCGGACTCACTCGCTAGCTTTAACCGCTGTTTTATCCCGCTTCTGGTACTTTACTGGCTTTGACATTTTCTTCTTCTCACTAACATTCAGATGTTAAAATCAAATAAAACGGCAACAGTAAAAAGGGCTAGCTAGGTTAGCTAGGCCAAGTCAATAGCTATCGCCGTCAGTTCCTACCGCTGCTAGCAGCTTTTCCGACAAGCGGAAGCACCTGGCTGCCTACCTGAGGGTCTCGATCAATGGGCCGAGTCCAGAGGCATTTAATTACCAAAGGGCATTAGAGCTGTTTTTCTCAAAGCCCAGGAAAATCAAATGTCCGAATTCGGGGTGCAAAGTTTGTAAATAGGGATGAAGGGATTAATTATTTATTATTTTATTTTCTAAAAATAAACTAGTTCAACACAGTTAACCACGTTTGCTTAATTTCTTTGATGGCTCAGATGTATGCTCTAGTTGATTTTGTGTTTTCACCATTCGTATCTATACAACCAATGTGTTTATGATTAAATTGTAGAGTTGAGCCGGATACTCGGCTGAAACGAGTATCCGGTACGGATAAAGCACTTTTGCCGAGTACGAGTATTATACGAGTAATACGAGTCAACATCTGTGCTCGGACTGAATGAAAATCCTCATTGGGTAGCTGACTGTGTCAGCGTTCTGTGATAGGCTACAGCGCCCCTCCCCAACACAATGCAGATGTGTTGTTGTGTCCCGCTCTGATCACTCACACACAGAACAGCTCTCTGTCTCTCCCTCAGTCACTCAGGTTCGCGGGTCGTTTTCCATTAATGTTTAGGGTTTCTTCAGCTTCAGGTTTGTTATTACTTCTGTTCTTACTTATGAACCAGTAGAGTTCTCGTAAACGTGGGTTCGTTCAGACGTGGTGCCGACAACCAGTTTTTACTTCACGCACAGTGTCCGACACTTTCTTGCTGTATTTCGTGAAAAAATAAAGCTAGTAGTGGTATAAATATTGGAAATCAAGCTACACACACACATACACACACACACACACTCTCTCTCTCCCTCTCCCTGCCGGTCGTCTGAGTTTTTTTTTTTTTTTTTTTCAATGCTGATGCCGTCCTGTAAATAGTTTTCTAATCAGCAATAAATAACAATTTCTGATCAACCCATATCAATTGCATGCTTAAAATAACATACCGGTTAAAACCTCGCTCATTTCAAGACAACCCGACCCACTTCCGGGTTAAATCCCGCCCACTTCCGGGTTAGGCCCCGCCCACTCCGAGTACAGATACAGATAATTCATATGGTTAACAGATACAGATACAGATAATGCTGTACTTGCTCATCCCTATTAAATTGTTTACAAGAGAACACAGGTCTTCATAGATCTAGCCTCTTAATTTTGCTTTCAAAGTGCACCAGATTGATGCATTTAACTTTAAAATGTAAAAAAAAATCTTCCGGGGGAGCATGCCCCCGGATCCCCCCTAGAGGGTCCGAGATCCACCCACCATAGTCTCACAAAATCATGTGGGAAACACTGCAGCCCATTTTTTTTTTTAAAGATTGTACATTGGGACCAGTATCATAAATAAAAGCAACATGTCATACTTAAAAGAAAAAGCGAGAGCCTTCCTTGGAAATGATGAGGTAAATCATGCAGTGTCTGTAAAATTGATTAATCTAAATGGCAACAAATAAATACGGGAAAAGTCATTATTTGTGAGTGATGTTAACTCTGATCTGCCAGAATTTGGACTTTTAAAAAATATCTATGTGATTAATTCATTGTTGTTTTGTTTTGAGTTCATGCAGTACAACACCATTTGTTATAATAGAAATTATATGGCATATCAAATAGAGATCCCAAACTTGGCACAAGCAACTGAACTGATATCGGTCGATAACCTTGTAGATTTCACTCCGTATTACAGATTTACTCACAAGGATATGGTCTATGTCCCAATGAAATATTACCTCGGGGATGTGATTGGGCTAAACAAAGCCTCATCTGATGTATTGTAAAAAGCACACTGTTATTGTGTTATTAAAACAGCTGTGGCTCATATACAGTCATGGAAATTCGGCAAAAAGTTATTGAAATTAATTTGGTAAAAGGATAGTGGGCAACACAGAACTCTTTAATACCTTTTTCCAAATCAGTCAAACTGTATTGTCATGTTATTAATGACAATAAATGAAAAATAAAATAATAAATTGTTGTCATTTCTTAAGATTCTTCAATTGAGAAGTTGTGCAAGTGGTCTCAATCTTAAAATAAGGAACATAATCTTGTTCCTTTGCTGGGATGATTAGCAAAATATGTCCATACCTTCTTACTAGTTAAATTGAGCTTTATATTAGCTGGTAAATCTAATTAAGAAAAAGTTAGATATGTTTTCTCAGAATAAGACCATTTTTCTTATGTGAAAAATGCTTGGCAAGATTCTTCTTTTTAGACTAAAAATAGGACTAATTTTCTAGAAAAAGGGCTTTTCTTTTTTTCTTAAAAATCTGTTTTTGCAGTGTAGCGTACCAGAGATTCTAACTAAAGTCACTAGAGTACCAGAGATTCTAACTAAACTCACTAGACTACACCAGAGATTCTAACTAAAGTCACTAGAGTACCAGAGATTCTAACTAAACTCACTAGACTACACCAGAGATTCTAACTAAAGTCACTAGAGTGCCAGAGATTCTAACTAAACTCACTAGAGTGCACCAGAGATTCTAACTAAACTCACTAGAGTACCAGAGATTCTAACTAAAGTCACTAGGTTTTGGTCCGGTCTGGTCCGACCCACCGACACCGACACCCGTACCCCCACCCCAAGATGGCAGTGCCTCTGTTTTCGGCTGCCTGTCGTCACATGTTGCCAGTGTTTGGAATAACACTGTTTAAAAGAACGGCGTTATGTAACGCCGTTATTTTTTCAGTAACGGGGTAATCTAACTAATTACTGTTTCCGTCGTTACAACTCTGTTATCGTTACTGAACGTTAAATGCGGTGCGTTACTATGAATTGATTGAATAAACTGCATAATCCGAACGCACCCCTGGCTCCATACACAAACTGCTAGTGAGGCGATTATGATTGGCTAAGGCAGAGTCATGTTTCATGGTAGCCAATCGGAGCCAGTGTTTTTACACACAAGCCAGGCCACACGCACCACACACACACCAAACAGATTCGAAGAAGCAGCAGTGATGGCGAGTCTGGAGCAATCCGATGAAAAGTTGGCATTTTCAAGGTGGAGATATAAGCATTACTTCAAATTCATTTTCATTTCAAATTCATTCAGAAAAATCGAAATTCTTTGACATGCAACTTTTTTGTTTTTTTACAGTAACGCAAATAGTTACTTTCCCTGGTAACTAGTTACTTTTATTATAAAGTAATTCAGTTACTAACTCAGTTACTTTTTGGAACAAGTAGTGAGTAACTAACTAATTACTTTTTTAAAGTAACGTTCCCAACACTGCCTGTTGCTGCTTCTGTTTGTTCTGGCTCTGTTTGTCTGTATGTATGCGTATTGTGCAAACCACTATTACATACGATCACCAAACACTACTGGATATTCAAGCCTCTGTTGCCGGCTTATGCAGTCGGGGTCCCGAAGAAAGGATCTTTCACCGTTTTCTGTTTCCCCAACTACCTGAAGGTATATGGGCTCCGCTCTGCGGCTCTCACCGTAAGAAACGAGCTAGGAGGTGGAGAAAACGTGCAGGGGCTTCGGTTAAGCTGAGAAGTCTTGCCCGCTCTGGCTCTCTCGGCACCAGCTTTCCTTTTCCAGCTCTGCGATGTTGGACCTGGACGGCTGTGACGCTTCGTTCCTCGGCACAGACCTGGATACCAGGACGCTGTCTTTGCGGTCTCCCTGCTAGGTTATCTGTGAAGTGCGGTGGTGTAGTTCTACAGAACGTCCGCCCTCTGATGTGGGTGCCATCGTCAGATTATGAATCTGCTGCTGCCCCAGTCAAAATGGCTTTGATCAACGCGAGATCTCTATCCAATAAGACTTTTATTCTTAATGACTTTTTCACCGATCGTGGATTGGATTTCTTGCTGGTGACGGAAACCTGGCTTCAAGTTGGTGAGATTGCACCACTTGTCGAACTCTGTCATGATGACTGTAACTTTTTTAGCACACCTAGACTCTCCGGACGCGGTGGGTATCTAGCCGCTGTGTTTAAGAAACATTTTAATTGCCGCCTTTTAAACTCTGATAATTTCTCCAGCTTCGAGGTGCAATAAATTAAAGTAGGCCAGGTCAATCCCCTTTTAATTGCTCTTGTGTATCGCCTGCCAAGAATACATAAAGACATACATAAAGACTTCCACAATTTGCAGACTTTCTTTCGAATACCATGCCCAACTTTGATAGAGTCCTGATTCTTGGTGATTTTAATATCCATGTTTGCTGTCCCTCTAAGCCTCTTGTGAGTGATTTTATGCACCTGGTTGAATCTTTTAATCTTGTTCAGTTTACCAGTGGCCCTACTCACAAGCTAGGCCACACACATGACCTGCTAGGCCATACACTTGACCTAGTCTTATCGTTTGGTTTTTCGATTTCCAATATGGAAATAATTGATGCTTGTCTGTCGGATCATAGTGCTGTTGTATTTGATTCATTCCTGCCTTTCTCTCCTACTAAATCTCATCTCTCTGTACGTTGCTCTCGCTACATAAACTCTTCGGCTGCCAATAAGTTCTCCGAGGCCCTCATAGCTGCTCCCAATACCTGCACTATTGAGGCTTCTCCCCATCTCAGCACTGAGGAACTTATTTTCTTATTTAACACCACCTGCCTTTCTATTCTAGATTCTGTTTCCTTAAATTGAAAAAGCCTAAGTCTAAAGGTTTGCCTTGGCGTAATGACACCACCAGAGCAGGGCCGTGCAGAGACCCTTTGAGGGGCAGGGTCTCAAAATCAAAAATGGGAGGATTTCTGTTGCGCGATTGTTGACATTTTTATTGATTCACATTTTAATGTTTAATTGTTCATGTGCAATTTTACAACGCATAGAAAATTTTAATGACCGCTCAAAAGGGCACTTTGGTCCTTCAGAGGGAAAAGGGCAGGTGCTCGGGCACCCATAGCCCCCCCCCTCTGCAAGTGCCTGCACCAGAGCCCTAGGGAGGGAGTGCAGAAAAGCTGAGCGGAAGTGGAAGCGTGATAAGCTCCAAATTTCCTTTGAAATTCTGAGGGACAATCGTCTCAAATACCAGGAAGTTGTTAAGGCTGCAAGAGCAAAATATTTTTCTGACCTCATCTCCAACAACTCTCATAATCCCAAGGTCCTATTCAGTACCATTAACTCTGTCATCTGTCCTGCCCCCAGTACCAGCTTAGATGTGTCCCCTACTAAGTGCAAATCATTTTTTTAATTTTTCATTAGCAAAGTTGAGAACATCAAAATGAACATTTCCCCCTCCACCCGTGACATAGCTGTCTCACTGGTCTGTTCATCTGATTTGGACTGTTTCCAACCCATCACGCTACCCGCCCTTATAAAGATTGTTTCCTCAATGAAATCTGCAACCTGCCCCCTTGATATTGTCCCCACTGCTCTCCTGAAGGATGTCTTCGACATAGCCGCTCCCAGGATCCTCTCTATAGTCAACAGCTCTCTGGCCACTGGTACAATTCCAACCTGCTTCAAGCACGCAGTGGTCCAGCCCCTCCTGAAAAAAAACAACTTAGACCCCACCTTGCCTAGTAGCTACAGACCAATCTCTAAACCTCCGTTCCTGTCAAAGGTTCTTGAAAAGGTGATTCTCTGTCAAATGCTGCCCTACTTACACCAAAGTAACATCTTGGAAAGATTTCAGTCAGGTTTTAGGGCTTACCATAGCACAGAGTCTGCCTTGCTGAAAGTGTCCAATGACCTGCTCCTCCCTATCGACTCTGGTGACTGTGCCGTCCTGATTCTCCTAGACCTCAGCACAGCTTTCGATACAGTGGACCACAACATTTTAATTGAACGTCTCCAGTACGGTGTTGGTGTTGGTGGCACTGCCTGGACCTGGTTCACATCCTACCTCAGTAATAGAAGTTTCTCTGTCAATATAGGCAATGTTTCTTCTCCCCCCAGCTAGTCTCTCCTGTGGGGTTCCACAGGGTTCCATCCTAGGTCCCATTCTGTTCTCTATTTACATGCTTCCCCTTGGTAAAATCATTCAAAAGTACAACATTTCCTTCCATTGCTATGCAGATGACACACAGCTTTATCCCCCCCTGAAACCAAACGACCTGTGCAATCTAAACAGTCTCATGGACTGCCTTGAGGACATAAAGTGTTGGATGGCACAAAATTTCCTGCAGCTGAATGAAAGCAAGTCTGAAGTTGTCCTATTCAGCCCCCCCTGACTCCATCAAAGTGATTACCAACAGCCTAGGCAACCTGTCCACCCTTGTTAAACCCTATGTCAAAAACCTTGGTGTGATATTTGACCCCGCCTTTAAGTTTGACAAGCAGGTCAATGCAGTAGTAAAAGCTAGTTTCTTCCAGCTTCATACTTTTGCTAAAATCAATACTTTTCTCTCATTCAATGATCTCGAGAAGGTCATCCATGCCTTAATTTCCTCCCGCTTAGACTACTGCAATTCCCTGTATACTGGGATTAGTCAATCGTCCCTGTCCCGCCTGCAACTGGTCCAGAACGCCGCTGCCAGGCTCCTGACGGGTACCAGGAATAGAGACCATATTAGCCCTACTCTGGCCTCTCTCCACTGGCTTCTGGTGCATTTCAGAATCAATTTCAAGGTTCTCCTGTTTGTATTTAAAGCCCTGAATGGGCAGGCTCCCTCCTATATCAGAGACCTCTTAACCCCTTATTCCACCTCCAGGTCCCTCAGGTTGGCTGACTTGGGGCTCCTGGGTGTCCACCCCTAAACTAAAGATTAGGGGTGATCAAGCCTTTGCTGTTGTAGCCCCTACATTGTGGAATAGCATCCCCCTCTCTATCAGATCTGCCCCCTCCATTGATTCCTTTAAATCCAGCCTCAAAATGTACTTTTATTCTTTAGCTTTTGGTTCCACCTGATTCTTACGTAGTTTGATTTGTGCCTATGTCTTGGTCGTTTCATACTTATGCACTGTGTGTATTGATGCTTACGTGGGTGTTTTTGTGTTTGTTTTTAGTCTTTTTTATCGTGATTTTACTTGCCTGCTCTGTACAGCACTTTTGTCAATTTGAGTTGTTTTTAAATATGCTTTAGAAATACATTTTACTTACTTACTTACTTACTTACTTACTTACTTACTTACGTACTTACTTACTTACTTACTTACTTACTTACTAGAGTACACCAGAGATTCTAACTAAAGTCACTAGAGTACCAGAGATTCTAACTAAAGTCATTAGAGTACACCAGAGAGTCTAACTAAAGTCACTGTAGTACCAGAGATTCTAACTAAAGTCACTAGACTACACCAGAGATTCTAACTAAAGTCACTAGAGTACCGGAGATTCTAACTAAAGTCACTAGAGTACCGGAGATTCTAACTAAAGTCACTAGAGTACCAGAGATTCTAACTAAAGTCACTAGACTACACCAGTGATTCTAACTAAAGTCACTAGAGTACACCAGAGATTCTAACTAAAGTCACTAGAGTACCGGAGATTCTAACTAAAGTCACTAGAGTACCAGAGATTCTAACTAAAGTCACTAGAGTACACCGGAGATTCTAACTAAAGTCACTAGAGTACACCAGAGATTCTAACTAAACTCACTAGAGTACCAGAGATTCTAACTAAAGTCACTAGACTACACCAGAGATTTTAACTAAAGTCACTAGAGTACCAGAGATTCTAACTAAACTCACTAGAGTGCCAGATATTCTAACTAGAGTCACTAGTGTACAGTCACTAGAGTACAGCACCAGGGATTCTATCTAAACTCACTAGAGTACACCAGTACAGCGCCAGCGAGGTCCAACCAGCTTGTCGAGGAGGAAGGGAAGAAGGCTTGAAAAGGTTTTCTAAACGACCGCCCATTGAGATGCTGTTAAAATATTTTCCCGTAAAGGCCTCGAACACAGAGAGAGAAGAATACGCTGGTAAAGGTCACACTGAGCACAGATCATAGACCTCAGAATATGCTGGAAAGATTAAGGTGCCAAATATCAATTACGCCTTGACATTTTTAAGGCACACAAAAAAGGGCCTGGCTATGATGTGCTGATACGAGAGGAACTTCAATCGCTCCAGAAGAACAACCTGGCCTTCAGTCTACAGGCAATACACATCATATTACTACTACTATACTAGTACTAGTACTACTATTACTACTTGAACAACTAGGCCTTCAGTCTACAGGCAATACACATCATATTACTACTACTACAGTATAGTATATAGTACTACTACTAGTAACTACTATTACCAGTATTACTACTAGTACTACTTACTTACTTAATTACCCCCCCAAATAATTAAAATTAATTCTGCTATTAAAAAGCTCTGGAACGCTCTACCTCCCGACCTCCGGAACTGTGACTCTCTCCCCCTTTTCAAATCAAGACTCAAAACCCACCTGTTCCGGACTGCATACTCCCTCTGATTCTCTGTCATAAATAATCCATACTGCCATACTGCCATACTTGCCCTATTTATTTTATCTTATTATGTTGATCCTTCTTTATCATGTCTATTTTATCTTGTGCGTGTATATTTTAACTGTGTGATTTTAATTTATTCTGTTGTACAGTGTCCTTGAGTGACCTGAAAGGCGCTTTTTTAAA
This sequence comes from Merluccius polli, assembly GCA_030340625.1. Taxonomy (NCBI): domain Eukaryota; kingdom Metazoa; phylum Chordata; class Actinopteri; order Gadiformes; family Merlucciidae; genus Merluccius; species Merluccius polli. The sequence goes on from JAOPHQ010004585.1 coordinate 158,834, forward strand.
TAAAATCCATTATTATTATTATTATTATTATTATTATTATTATTATTATTAATTCATTTATCATTGACATGAATAGGTGCCACATGCACATTTGAAGAGGTTACTTCCCCAAACAAAAGACACAAAAGAGGACAGAAGAGTAAATCATGCCTACATGTGTGTTGACTTAGCATGGATAACATTAAATGAGAAAAGTTGATCTACAGGAGAATAAATATTTGAAAGCAATACAGAATGCCTGAGAGCCGTACTGCATTATACCATTATGATTTGAATTGTCACCTGGTGCCTGCATGCTGTGTTTTCCTTTATATAAATAAAGACATTTCCACCATAAATGGATTCATAAAAGGCACAAATTGGTGCATACAAATTCACCAGAGTGCACGAAATTAAGTGTTTGACGGTCAACCCCCCCCTATGTTCAAACCAAACCTATACCACTGCCGCTAATACTACTACTACTACTACTACTACTACTTACTACTACTACTACTACTATTAGAACCTGGCCTTCACTCTGCAGGCCTTCACTCTGCAGGCTACTACGGCTATTACTACTACGAGTACTACTTGTACTATTATCACTACTTATACTACAGTGGCAGTAGTAGTACAGCACTACTTACTAGTACTACCTCAATATACATGTACATACCTAAATATATCAATATAGGTGCATAAATATACATGTGGAGTGTGTGTGTTGTTGCTAGCTGGTCTACAGCCTCACCTGGCCTGAGTCGGACTGATTAGACTCTGGTTGGGTGGGGCTGCACACCTGTGGTGCAGAGCAATCATGGCACCCAGGATAAACCAGCTATCACCACACACACTCAGGAGAGAGCCACTGTCTGCTCAGCGTATTACATCTCGCATCTCCAATAAATGCATTCTCACCCAACATCTACCTGTGTCCTGTGTCGGAGGGCCCCAGCAAAAGCCACTGATGTTGCATGTGGTAGAGTCCTCTGCTACATATAGATAGAAACCTACCGATATAGATATCTCAACAGGCCATTGGAGACCTGTACAGGCAAACTAGATGAAGCACCATTTGCATATCTGTACACATTCTTCTCATACTCAAGAGCCTATAGTCAGATTTCTCCTCTTCATCATATTTGACCATGAAACATAAAATTGACATTGTTTTTGTATTTCTATTAACGCAGTTTCTCCTATTGAACAGGAAACTTCTTATATGAAAATACACATCTGAATACTTCTATGAACACCGTAAGCACTGTACAAAAGGAGAGCACATTGTGTAAATATCCACCTTTTCGAAAACAAAAACAGTCTTCATCAGTTTTCAACTTGACATGTCGTAACATAATGTTCTTTGAAGTGCGTTAGTTCGTGCTGAAGTACTCACAAATGGCAGACGAGGTCAAATCTGCGTGAACGGGTATTTCATTTTCTTTTGCTTCAAATGTATTTCGACCAATCATGTTGCTGGGGGCGGGGATCTGTAGACACGTTACATGGAAATGGGCCCTACTGGAAACAACCTGACCGGCGGAACCACAACAATAAAATGGCTGACTGCTATCATAGCTAAAACGATCGTCTACCCATTGTCGGTATTCCTCCTTGGCCAACAGCGAACACAAACTCTGCAGCACCGGTAAACTAAACTTTTCTCATAGCCGGTGGGCAGACGAGCTAACACGTCCTGTCTGGACACAAACATCCTTAGACAAAGTGTCTATAAAGGTTTAAAATCAAACCTGTGCAGTAGACTGGCCACTGTAGAAATACATCTGTTATAATTGTCTTCTGAAACCTCCCTTTGCACTCGCAAATGAGTTTATCTTCAGAAGAATATCTCAAATCAGGAAAAGACAAAACACAACAGGAAGAGTAGCGTTACTGCGTAACACGTTCTGGTTTCCGGCCCAGTGTTGCCGAACTTCTCGGTAGGAGATTAGTGCTGAAGTTACTTTTCATTTGAAAGAATCTTGAATGTCCAGGACAGCACAACGTGTACAGCGAGAAGCTCTTGAACAGTGTGTGCTATGGTTCCTAGTGTATGATTAACATTATGATGATATGATTAAATCCAATAATTAACTTATATTTAGCCCAAAACAATGGGCAGTCCTTGTTCTGGGTGTGTATTTATGTTGTATGCACGTCTCGTTCATGTTTTGTTGTTTAATTAGCCTTTATTATTATGTTTCTGTTCTTTGTCCTATTTTTCAAGGTGTGTGTATTCAGGGTGTGGATCATTTGGACAAGGAGTCTCATTCTCTCTTTCTCTCTACCTATGGTTGTCTCCATCACTTTGTTTCAGTTCATTTCTTTATTTGCTGCTTCTCTTTCTGTTTTTTCTGTCTTTCCCTCTCTTTTTATCCATCTCATCTCATTTTTCTTTACTCCCTCTCTCCCTTTCCCTCTTCCTCCCTCTCTCTCCCTCTCTCAATTTAATTTCAATTCAAAAGAGCTTCATTAGCATGACATTTATAATGCACACACAGTTTAGAAATTATAAACAATTCTGGCCAAGTAAGTCAAATAAAATAATAATAGTCTCTCTTTCTCTCCTCCAGAGAGCAGTTGCTGGGCTGTATTATTCTTTCTATGGTGTTGATTTAATTAATTGTATTTGATGACTATTACTAGTTTAGATTCTAAAGTTGAATTTCTCCTGATCTGTTTATCCATGGATGATCTTGATAATTCAATAAGTCAATGCAATTCAATAAAACGTATATATATATATATTTAATTATATACTCATATACTTTTACTTCTTTTAAATATAATAATGAATAATATATTTTCAACATTAATATTAAAAATAATTTAAATTATGTAAATAATTTGAAAGGTCTCATAAAGGTCCTGTATATACTAACACTGCCTAATGATTCATAGCCACAATGATCAAACTACTACTAATCTCTTAGTGAACTACTACTCATCACTAAGTTAACTACTACTAATCACTTAGTGTACTACTACTAATCACTTAGTGAACTACTACTAATCACTTAGTGAACTACGACTAATAACTTGGTGTACTACTAATAATAATTTAGTAATACTAATCACTTAGTTAACTAATACTAATCACTTAGTAAACTACTAATGACTTTGTGAACTACTACTAATCACTTAGTGAACTTCTACTAATCACTAAGTGAACTACTACTAATCACTTAGTGAACTACTACTAATGACTTTGTGAACTACTACTAATCACTTAGTGAACTACTAATCACTTAGTGAACTACTACTAATGACTTAGTAAACTACTACTAATGACTTTGAACTACTACTAATCACTTAGTGAACTACTACTAATCACTTAGGGAACTACTACTATGCACATAGTGAACTACTAATCACTTAGTGAAATACTACTAATCAAGTGTGATGCGATGTGCGTATGTTCACTGGGACATTAATAATAGAGGCAGATGTTGATGGGGTTACAACGATGTGTGTGGAAGCAGATGCACCATACCATAAGAAGTTGGGGGTTGGAAAAATGTTGGATGGACCTTAAAATGGGGTCACTGCCAAATAAGTCAACATTTAAATTAGAGTTGAGTTTTGGCTTCTCGCATGGTCTGTTTACAAAACAGTCAAACAGGTTTACAAGGTATGTTCCTGTGGTATATATTTAACACATAATTATATAGCATCATCAAAACTGTACTCTTTCATCGCCATGACGATAACAAAGTCTATGTGTTTGTACACATACACAATGGGGACAATTCCGGCGCAAAATGAGACCATATGATCATAACACATGTCCACCGAGTTGGACCGTTCTCTGGGATCAGTTTTCATTCTAGTCGAATGGAACCAAAGTTCTTGAAAACCGCTAATTAGCTTATAATGCTAGCTGTAGGGACAGATATTCATGTAAAATAAATCGCAATTCTATACCACTAACAAGGCTCAAAATCGCACCACACTTCCACGGTAGCATAATGAGGGCCCCTACATGTAAAACGAAGCATTGAGAACTTTGTAAGTGTACAGACAGTTTATTAAATAGAAAGTTTAGAAAGCCAGTGCCTTCACGAAAACAAGCGGGCGCCATCTTTGGAAAACAGTCAGGACCAGTCGAGCGACGAACGTCGAACGCCGTACAACATGAGATGTCAATGAATCAGAAGGTGTGCAATCTAGTAGTAGGTGTGCGAAGTGCGAACAGTGCATGTGCATAGAGAAGTGCTTTTCCCGGCTGCGCTCGTCGCTCGACTGGTCGTGACTGTTTTCCAAAGATGGCGCCCGCTTGTTCTCATGAAGGCACTGGCTTTCTAAACTTTCTTTTTAATAAACTGTCTGTACACTTACAAAGTTCTCAATGCTTCGTTTTACATGTAGGGGCCCTCATTATGCTACTGTGGAAGTGTGGTGCGATTTTGAGCCTTGTTAGTGGTAGGCCTATAGAATTGCGATTTATGTTACATGAATATCTGCCCCCACAGCTAGCGTTATACACTAATTAGTGGTTTTCGAGAACTTTGGTTCCATTGGACTAGAATGAAAACTGATCCCAGAGAACGGTAGAACTCGGTGGACATGTGTTATGATCATATGGTCTCATTTTGCGCCGGAATTGTCCTTTAAATTAGCATAGCCTAAATTGTGATAATGTCTGTCTTTTTTAGTACGACAGCATTCAGCGATCTGTATGCTGATTCATGCTTTATTAATGTACATATTGTCATTTGTCACAACATTGATCCAACTTGCCATTATGTGTGTGTGAAGCCCTTTTTTCTGTTGCTATTTTGTTGAACAACTTGACGAGACTTTGATGAAACTCCTTTCGATTTCAGTTGAGAAATGTGAGATAGACTCAGAGTCTTTGAAGGTATCCACACCTGTGGAAATGGCGATTATCTTCTTGCTGTAACTTCCAATGCTAACAGCAAGCGGCTAGCTAGCGAAACATCGGAGATAAATATTCATTCACCTTTCAGGCTCATCGTGGGATCACTGGCTTTCTTCGGCACAAACTTATCACGTCTTTGCAAAAAATAAAATGCAGTTGGTGAATATAAATCAACGTGAAGCTAAAGTAAATGACTATATAAAAATCGACGACGGGTTCCCAGGCAGAAAGTTTGGGACATCAAAGGCGGCGGGCGGGACGGCGCGGGAAAAACCAAACGGTTGTTTATGATCTCGTGGAAGATCGCCACGACGACAAGCGTTGTGGAATAAATAAATAAATAAAATTAACACACATATTATTTCTGTAGGGTCTTTTCAAAGAGTGTGTGTGTGTGTGTGGGGGGGGGGGGGGATCCCAATGTTTTTTTCTCGTTAGATAAGTGGTGTGTACCCACCCTGCGCCCGCCTGATTACTCTAATCCAGGGAGAAGGGCGTACTGCGAGGGTTTTGATTGAGTCGGTCGGCGCGGGCCCCGAGGGGGGACTTCCTGATAAGTGCCTTTACCTTTCACCTCCGGAGCTGCGCGCACGCCGCGCGCACACCGCGTCCACGCTAATCTCATTTGGCCTGGGAACACGCGTGCTTGTGGCGTGCGTGAGAGGCGCTAGCGATTAGCATCCTCTCCACTGTGTTCACGTGCTGCTGAAGGCGCCGCATCACACCTCCACTACTACCTGTGCGTGTGTGTATCTGTGTGTGCAGGTGCCAGCACGTGTGTGTGTGTGTGTGTGTGTGTGTGTATGTGTGCAGGTCCCAGCATGTGTGTGTCTGTGTCTGTGCGTGTATGTGTCAGAGAGACTACGTGTGTGTGATTGCATGCATGCAGTTCTAACCTCTGCTGTATGTAGAAAGGCCTTCAGATACTTCATGTGTTACCAGCCAAACAATTACACTCAACACGCTAACGCTCAACATGCTAACACTCCACACGCTAGCATTCAACATACTAACACTCCACACGCCACCATTCAACATACTAACCCTCCACACGCTAGCACTTAATATGCTAATGCTCAACACGCTAACACTTAAAACGCTAACACTCAACATTCTACCACTCAACATGCTAATACTCAACACACTAACGCTCAACATGCTAAAACTCCACATACCACCATTCAACATACTAACCCTCCACACACTAGCACTCAATATGCTAATGCTCAACACGTTATCACGCAACACACTAACAACATTGAACACTGAACACGCTAACACTCAACATGCCAACACTCTACATGCTAAGACTCAACACGCTAACACTCAAAATTCTTACATTCAACACACTAGCATGCTAACACTAAACACTCAACTCAACTAACCCGCCACCATAACATGACACATGCTAACTGTGCAAGTTACATGTATGACTGATTCTTAAGGATTGCATTGATAAATTATACATTTAAAGCCTATGCTTGAACTTTCCACCAATACTGTACTGATAATCAAACCCAGAGTAAAGTTAAATTCAACCCACTGTCCACCAATGCAGTGTTATAACAATTAGTATTCATATGCATACAAACTACAAAACACATACTTTGGAAAGAGTGGGTAATTATAGTTAATATCCGTAAGGTTTCTCAGTTATTCATATAATCCAGGCAGGGATTATAGAAGGTTTTTTATGAACAGCTAGGAATATAGGCCTTATCCAAGTCAGAAGCATTCTTTGCCAGGTAATCAGCAAGCGCTAAAACCGGCCTTAAAGGTACATCTAAAATATCTCTGAGGTATGAATACAGTGCTTGAAGCAGAGCTTGTACTCTGTGTACTGTATAACTGTACCGCATTGTTCACCTTGAGTTTCATAAAGTTCTTCGTCTTCATGTTATTTTTTACAAAAAAATCTATTGATTAATTCTTGAATTACTTCAATGACTATTGGCTAGAGGAAAGGTCAATTATTGCTTAAATACATAATACAATAATAAAGTGTTAAAAAGTATAATTTTATAAAGGTTAATGTTTGAGTAACAGATCTAAAATCATGTGTATGGAGTATATTGGTATGATATTAAGATATTAGTGAGCTGAGCGGTGCAGTTGCTGGTTAAATCTTGGTGAGTGAACAGTTCCTGGTTCTGAAATGAAAATATTATATCTGAATTTGATCCAAAATAGTTTTCATCGAATATTGGAAATGTAATGTAATATTGGAAATGTAATGTAATGCTGCTTCTGGGGAGATAGGTCAGGAAGGTTTCAACCTGGTTTCAGGAACATGTGAGATGATGTCTTGGGAATATAAAGTGAAGCCTATTAGACGACTAGACTATTAAATATGGCAAACAAAATAGCAACCCTGTACATTTGTAGGCATTTAAAACCAAATAAGTGTTCACTATTTAATGATGTAAATATTGTATTTCATGAAAGAGAATGTGTAGGCCATTGGGCAACAACAATGTTATTGAATCCCTTACAGACCTGCAGTTATATCTCTCTCTCTCTCTCTCTCTCTCTCTCTGTTTAGTTTGCATGTAGTCTGGAGGGGCAGGTGTGTACTTTAGTTGTAATCACCTGGAGACACCGCCTGTCTTTATTATCCCAACCCAGAATATAGACACACTTGGTTATTTGGTGCACACACAGAGGTGTGTGTGTATGTGTGCGTGCACGTGTGCGTGAGCGTGTGCGTGCGTCTGTGTATGCGTCTGTGCTCGCTTATGAACACATGGGCAGAAATGGTGCACTTAATATCTGCCTGTGTGGGGGAATAAAGCGCGGGTGTAAATCAGTGTCTGAGCGGCCCGGCGCATTAAAGCCTCCGTGGCATGACTCCCTTTCTCTCTGCTCCTCCGCTCCTTTCTCCTTATCAGCTCCTCCGCTTTTTCATTTCTCTGAAACACGGATTCAGGGACCCCCAAAAATTCAAACGCCACGACCACCGTTTACTTTACATCAGGATGCACCCCAGATCCAATTTCAGATAGGCGGGATGCACCAAGGATGATGTTGGTCTTTCCCGGACAAAATTTAACATCCTGGAATGAGATCACTTGTATTTCCCCCCTAACAATTTCTCGATATTGCAGAAAATAAAATAAAATAGCCTAAATATGAATCTGGCATCGTTATAGTTGTAGCAGGTTAACAACAATTATTGCAGTGTGCTGCATGGGAATGGGAAAAATATATTAATATGGCTTTATTCGTTTCTGTCATGACCTTAAACGGCACCGTTACCCCCGTCAAAATAATAGCCTGATAATAATAATGATAGTATTATATTTATTATATATATATAATTATATATATATATATATATATATATATATATATATATATATATATATATATATATATATATAGATAGATATAGATATAGATATAGATAGATATATAGATATAGATATAGATATATCTCAATAAAATAATCAGTGTATTTGAACCTATCTGACCAAGACCGTTCTTTTGATGTAGGACATGAGCATTAGATATTAGATATTAGACATTAGACATTAGTGCTAAACGCAAGCGGGATCTCAACAGACATAGTTATCATTGTTCATTTAGAGATGATTTCAGGGTGAAAGACAATCGTTTAAATGACCCACGGCTTTCAATTAAAACCGTCCGTTTCATCCGTTTTATACTGAAGTGTCTGTTCTCCATTGACTTGATCATTAAATGGAGCATATAGAAATGACCTGAAAGCGGTGGCTGTCGCGTTAAATTAAATACAATAAAGAACAATTACCTCCTCTTTCCCTCTGATCTGCGGCAGAGAGGAGAGCAGAGATAAGGCTGGAGCTCACACACACACACACACACACACACACACACACACACACACACACACACACACACACACACACACTGTGTGTTGTAGGAATAAACCCGTCAAGGAGAATATTTACGGGGAGATTTAAGACGTCTATAATTTCCAATCATAATTTCCCCTATTATATTTCATAGATGCCATTTATTTTTAGACTATTTATTTCCAGCCTTGAATAATAACCACAGTTTAATCTGCTCGGCGGCGTAAATTGATGGTATTAATTCGTATCAATATTTATCAGTATTTTGTACAAACCACTTCAACAACTGAATGAAAATAATATTAATATATTATAATTTTAATATTGTTGGCGTGAGAATAGTTTTCACAGCAAATGTCTTTAAGAGGATCTTCAGATGAAAGCCCTATTGGTCTAAACATCTCCACTTGAAAGTAATTACAATTGTCTCATTTAAAAGTGGAATTTGGATGCTGGAGGGGTTTGTGTAAAACTTTACATTGGGTTCAATGGAGTAACATCAGCCTCATTTACAGCAGCAGATAACGACCCCCCCCCCCCCCCCCCGCCCCCTCTCTCCGGTATTAAATTATTGCACCTTGGGCGATAGCGCAGCATCACGCATCTCCAGTCCTCTCAGTGCATGTTCCTGGCAGATAAGTCAACAATTTGGATGTGAAATTATGTGTTTTAATTAATAGGTACAGTAAAGTTAACAAATCCTGTTTATCCGTGGTGTGTTCAGAGTTTAGGGTGAATTCCCAGCCAAGCCAAAGGAAATCCTACATCCATCTCCATTTTACGCACACTGCTTTTCTCTTTTCTTCCCCGCGCGGTGTGACAGGTAAAGAGCTGTCCTCCCAGAGATCACCGTGCTGGCGTTGAGTCTCTCCCCCATCACAGCGCTATTAGACCAAACCCTCACAAGTTAACACACGCACCGCTGGCACACCGCAAAGCAAGGAGGAGCGCATATTTGTGGGCAACCGTTTATAAAGGAAAAAGTCTCGAAGCAAGTTATGAGGAAGGAAGATGAGTGGCTGGAGCGGGAAGAAACAAAACTAAATCAGGTGTGTCTTTAAACGGTGATTTAAGCTGTCATTAAACCGATTCGTCCTGAGGTGGTGAAGCCGTCCAACAGGCCGGGCTGAGTCCCTCCCGAGGCCTCCCTTAGCTGTCAGACATCAGAGAAACAACCGGTTCACCGCGGAGTCACCACACACACACACACACACACACACACACACACACACACACACACACACACACACACACACACACACACACACACACACTTTGCTACCGCGAGGCGTGGCGGGAACCGGTTTCAAACCCAAGACTGCCAGGGTGCTCTGAATGCGCAATTAAAACCATCCCTTAATATTAGACATTACAGCTCTAATGAACCAATGGCTGCTTCTGGGGGTGTTTAGGCTTTCCCCCAAAAGACCAAAGTTTCCTCCACTCTGGTCTTTCTGCCACAATTAATAACTGGGCGTTTTCCACTTCAGCATTTAGCTGTTTGTATGTTGTTGGTAAAATAAAATACAACTATTTGTCTCAGGAAGTCCATAATATCCTCCCTGTACATATCTCAAAGCCAAGCATTCCTATAATAATTTTTAGATTGAAGAAATGCAAAAACAAAATGGAGAGAATACAGTATGGCCTGACAACTGTTCACCACGCCACTTTTAAAATGTAAAATGTTTAAATATTTCAAATTTTAAAATAAAGGAAAATGATTTGTGTTGAAGACGGATTGTCTTTATTCGAAATATCTTTGCTCAGCAGTAGAACAAAGGGAGAGGTATCCACCTTTAGATACATTTTCCTTTCCATAACAGGACAGTTTTAAATTACCATCTTAGTTATAAAATACACATAGGCCTATCACTTCTGTCTTTTCAATAGAAGTTATCCTTAAAACCAAACGGACGCGTGTGACTATCAGCACTTAACCACATAGAGGAAAAATAAAAAGCAAAAAAATGAGACATTAGCTGGATTTTTTTTTCTTTTGTCCCTCTTCAATAGACCTGTGGTCGTGTGTGCCAGGGCAATAAATATAAACACTGTAACCCGTATATCCAACCGCAGGTCTCACCTCCTCCAGAGCATCTCCAAGCTATAATACTTGTTCTTCTACAAGAAATAAGGAACCTAATAGTCAATCAATTGTGCAAGCCAAATTCAGAAATGAAAAGAGAAAGGGAATAGTCCATCCATAATAAACACAACTCATCAGTAGCATCGAAATGTACACAATAAATAAAGTGAGAGGCCTCCTCTCCCGGAGGCCATAAACGTTATAACATTTACAAGTCTTACAGTGCAGGGCCTCGGCGCACGGTCGGGACGCGTGGTTCAATCTCTGGAAAAGTTTGTTGGTTTGTTCGTGTTTTAAAGTCCAAGGCAGTCTCTCTCTCTCTCTCTCTCTCTCTCTCTCTCTCTCTCTCTCTCTCTCTCTCTCTCTCTCTCTCTCTCTCTCTCTCTCCCTCTATCTTGGTGTCCACATATATACATGCAAGTCAGTTATTATTCAAGTGAATTATAAAGAATAAAGTCTGGGTTGGGGGGGTGAGGGTGGTAAGGTGGGTGGTGGGGGGGGGGGGGGGGGGGGGGGGTCGAGGCCTACATGGCCGCGGCGTGCGCCGAGGAGTAGGGGTCTAGACCGCCCTTGGTCATCCCTGGGAACAGTATGTAGGCCACGGGCGGCTGTAAACTAGACGTGGACCAGGCGCTGCAGTTACACGGCACCACGTAGCCCGGGTTGGTGGGCGACGGGTGCGTGTGCGTGTGCTGGCTGGGGCAGCCCAGGCCGCCGAACGCGCCGTTCTGGTATCCCAGCGAGGAGTAGGGCAGCGCGCCGGAGCCCAGGCCGTGCGGCATCTCCGTCATCTTCTGGATGGCGCTGGAGCTGAACTGGCTGGGGTCGAGGAAGGAGTAGGGCGACGACGTCGGCGGCAGGAAGGCGCGGGCTTTCTCCGACGCGCCCAGCAGCGAGTCGGCGGCGGACGCGTTCAGGCCCTTCAGGTGCTCCGCGGCGTCCCCCAGGTAAGGCAGCGGGAACACGTAGCGGTCCTTCTTTAGCAGGTTCTTGGGTTTGCGCCGCGGCCGGTACTTGTAGTCCGGGTGCTCCTTCATGTGCTGGGCGCGCAGCCGCTTCGCCTCGTCGATGTAGGGCCGCTTCTCCGACTCGGAGAGCAGCTTCCACTCGGCGCCCAGCCGCTTGCTGATCTCCGAGTTGTGCATCTTGGGGTTCTCCTGGGCCATCTTCCTCCGCTGGCCGCGGGACCACACCATGAAGGCGTTCATGGGTCGCTTGATGTGATCGACCGGCTTGGACATGGCGAATTTGACACTCTTCTTCGACACTTATCTGGAGGAAAGGGGAGTGAAAAGTTGTGGATCTAAAGGGGGGAAAAAAGGGAAAAGTGTTCAAGTGTCTAGAAGCCGGTCACTACTCATGCCACTTCTCTGGTGTGTGTTTTAAAGTAAATCTCGAAACGGCCCCCCGATGGAAAGAAAAAAAGAAAATCCCGTAAATATCCCGCGTCAGGACAATGTTTTCGATGAGGTCCACTTCTTCTCCTCTTCTTCTCCCAGAAAACAATAATAATAATAATAATAATAATAATAATAATAATAATAATAATAATAATAATAACAATAATAATAATAATAATAATAATAATATGATATTAAATGGGACGGTAAAAAAAAAAGCCGCCAAAGAGAAGCAGGGTATCCAGCAAGGTGACGCTCCGCGGCGCCTCGTCGCTCTGAGGTTTTGCGTCTCGCGCACCTGGCGTGGAAATGAGCGGAAGCGCGGGAAACACGAGCCAAGAGCGGCGAAGTTCAAAGGCTGGGCTGGCTCGGTCTGCACGCGATCTGACATAATCACAGCGGGGCGTTCACTGGCCGACCTGGCCGCCCAATCAGCGCGCGGGCGGCGCGTAATACCTCCGCGGTAAGGAAAAAAAAAAGAAATATGTACATTACGACATAAACAAAGAGTTGGTGGAGGAGGAGGAGGAGGAGGAGGAGGAGGAGGAGGAGGAGGAGGAGGAGGAGGAGGAGGAGGAGGGGGGGACCCGACCCCTCCCAGGTCCGCTTTAATGAAGCACAACAAACACACACCGTCCACCCCCCAGGAGCCTCCTGCAGGGGGGGGGGGTCACTCATACTAGGAGACCCTTTCTTAGGGTATGGAAATGCGCTTTCAAGTGGATAATTGCGCTAAAACATGAATTCATGTGGTATTTTGACACGATTTGTCCCATAAGTTGTTGCTGTTGGCACAGCTTAGAGGACTTATAGGGACACTACTTATGTTTAATGTTTATAATATGTTGAGTTCCTGCCCTATATGGGATGAATATTGAATAATGAATATACATCTATTGAATTCTATTATTATTATTATAGTATTGTTAGCATTGGCCACACACACACGCGCGCGCACATATATATATATATATATATATATATATATATATATATATATATATATATATATATATATATATATATATATATATATATATATATATAGGCCTTTGTATATATAAACACATATAAACACAATAAAAAAGAAAAATGCTTCGATGTAATGCAATGCTATATTCTGGAGCGTTTACCAAACAGTATAAACATGAAATACCAGATGTATGCCTACATTAAATCACACATTTAAGGAAACTGCAACGTAACGCTTTGTAAATTAATAGCCATTGTCAGCCTATTATAGTTGAATTAGCACATATAACAGAGTGTGTTTAAAGAGGCACAGAGGGGTGTTTTAAAATGCAAATAGCTCCGGATGAAGACCAAACGCCCCGGGCTACTGCCTGTGATATATGATATATGATATATGATATGGCATGTGATTCCTTCTGGTTATTAAAGCGGTATTAATGCTGGGAACATGAATGTTTCTGGATGTTTCCAGGTCCACTGTTAGTCTAGATGAGACAGAAAAGGCCTTG
>JAOPHQ010004585.1:177500-179153 GCA_030340625.1 Merluccius polli
ATGTCCTGACTAACTCTTTATCTTCCACCATTTTGTTTCTGTCTGACAGGTGTCACGGTGCGGCCGTGGTGATGTGATCATGTGACCCGGATGACCAGAGGTACCCCAGAAGACGGTGAAATGTTCTCCTGTGAAGCAGAAAAGTACCAAATCTGAAATGATGTTCATCTTCTGAGCTATTCTACCTCTGTGATGCTGTTTGACTGTCAGATATCAAGCTTCATACAGAATTTTTTTATCTCTCCTTTAAAACTCCCATTAAATTCAGTCTGTTCACCTTACCCCGTCCATTTGTCCAAAGTTACTCTTACATCATAATCATCAGTTTCATATATATACAGATTTATATATATTATATCTTATCATCGTCAACAGTTCTATTTTTCTGCTAGCTCTTTTCAAAGCACCCATTGTAAAACCCTCTGACTAATTTATACCCAATAAAAGCATGATGCTCAAATAAAACCCATAAAAGCATTTTCTTTCTTCCTGTTTATGTTTTGTGCACAATTATTAGCACGTTTTTTTCAAAGAGTGAGTCAATAATGACATCGTCAGAACGTTTACATCGGATGAGTTCATTGCCACCAGCAGCCATTGTTTTGATTGGAGGTTAAATAGCAATGATGTTGCTCGCTAACGAGGCATGGGTCATCTCTGATTGGCTGCTGCGGGGGCCTCCGCTCCAATAGTTGTTTATTTAAAACGCAAAGAAAAGTTGAAAAGGTGCTGTAATCACAAGTTGAGAGTTATGAAGGGAACGACTGACGACTGAAATTGGTCTGACTTTTCCTTTCTACTCATCTCTCTCTCTCTCTCTCTCTCTCTCTTTCTTTATCTCACTCACTCTCTCTCTCTCTCTCTCTCTCTCTCTCTTTTGCATTGAAGATCTATTGTAGGGTGTCAAACAAAAGCTTTTTTTTATCAAACGCTCTTAATGTAGCTCTTCCTCTCTCTCTCTCTCTCTCTCTCTCTCTCTCTCTCTCTCTCTCTCTCTCTCTCTCTCTCTCTCTCTCTCTCTTTCTCTCTCTTTCTCGGCCACCAAGGTTTCTTCTCTTCCTTCTCTCTCTTCTCATTCATGTATTCCACTGTGTGTGTGTGTGTATGTGTGTGTGTGTGTGTGTGTGTGTGTGTGTGTGTGGAAATAGCCAGGGCAACAATTAATTTCAAAGTGAATTCAGCCAGGATCTATCAGCCACTCTGCTTCTATTGGTCTAATGGAAATCTATTCCACTCCCCATTGTGTCCCATATAATTTAATGCCCATTTTATTAATGGCCTGAAATAATTACGGCGGTCCTTTGTGATTCTTGAGTATGTTTCATTTAATTGTGTAATAAATGTCTAATCGGGGCCCTCATCTGAAGCCATTATGGCATTAAAATTAACAATTACGCCACAAATGTCCTGGTGAATGTGTCGGGGTCTATAGAAATCACCGCTGATAACAAAACACATGAATCATTCATGAGAAGATTTCTAGAGAGAAGCGGAGTGAGAGATAGAGAGAGAGAGAGAAAGAGCGAGAGGGGGGGGGGGGGGGGGGGGGGGGGGGGGGGGGGGGGGGGGGGGGGGGGGGGGGGGGGGGGGGGGGGGGGGGGGGGGGGGGGGGGGGGGGGGGGGGGGGGGGGGGGGGGGGGGGGGGGGGGGGGG